>PVHY01025769.1:0-17984 GCA_004024945.1 Uropsilus gracilis
CCTCCCCAGGGCGTGGGGGCGCGCGGCGACACGCGGGGGGCGTGGGTGCCAACACTGTCGCGGGAGCCCGCGGTGGGGTCGAGCTGTCCTCATCCGCGGACCTGGCCCCCGGCGAGCCTGGCTCTGGGACCCCTCTGGAGAGCCCAGGTCTCCAGAAGAGAAATCGGGGTCCTCGGGGTGGGGTGGGGGACCGGGGGGGGGGTTTCCCTGAGCCTGTTCCCTCCAAGTTTCCATGCCCAAGTTCGTTCCTCCGCACGGAGTCCCCCAAGTCCGGGCGGCTCCGCTGAAATGGGGCGCACACGGGTCTGGTCTCTGGCTGCGGATTCAAGGAGTGGGGGGCGCAGCCTCCCGTCAGCAGCCTCCGAGTCTCCCCGAAGTTTCCCACTTGCTCCCCAGTCGGCCGCACCCGTGCGCCCTTGAGCGGGAGCCAGTCCCAGCCGAGGCACCCCCCCAGGAAACCCTGCAAGGCTGAAAGTGGGACTCTGGGGAGCGCCTAAGCCCAGGACTAGCGGGGTGGTGGTGGTGGATTTGGGGCGACTTAGCCCCGTGCGTGGGCTCGAGTACCCGTGTACACGGTCCCCAAGCCCCAAGTTGGCTCTGTTGGCTTGAGCTTCCCTGGATGGTCTTTGGGCAGACGCAGCTCTTCCTCTTCCCTCACATGGTCCCTTTCAAAGTAGCCCCGATTTCTGTTCTCCAGTCCGGTTTGCCCTTCACCCACCAAAGGTGCTTCGTAAGGGACACCAGCAAGGGACAGCCACAGGTGACATCTGGACACGCAAGCGCGCGCCCGGGGTCCCCCAGTCTCCAGAGGCAGCAGGAGTGACTTCCTTGGCAGGGACGACTCACACCCTTTCCAGGAACTAGCAGGATAGTGCAAGCACAAAGCAGGCACTCAGGGCTCTGCCCAGTGGCCGATCCTCTCAGCAACTTCAGGACTTCTGCCCTGCCCTTGGGAACCTCTTTCCAAAGACTCAGGACCTAGTTTTTGTCACGAAATTAGGCCCATAAAAGATGTATCCCTGTGCTGAGGTGCATTTTTCTCTAGGCGTGTGGAGTCTACTTTTTAAGATCCCAAATACTGAATGTTGCTAGGCGCGTATTGTCTGGGCAGGGAATGCGGAATGAAAACGTGCACTTTATTGGATCATTTAGACTTCCTGAATGCAGCTTCACAATATCTCCTTTACGGGAAAAAGCATACCACTCCGAATAAAAGATGTCACCGTAGGTATGTCCTAGCTTGAATGCCCTGAGTTTGGGGATACCATCAGCCTCACAAATTCCAGGCACAGCATTCATTTAAATATTACTAAATAATTGTTGAGTTTGTAGTACGGTTTCTAGTGCTCATCATCATCATCATCATCATCATCATCATCATCGGTGTTCGTGTCTTAGACACTTTAAAAGAAGCAAAGCTAGAGGTGCCAGAGGTCCTTATGCCAGCCATGAGCCCCTCTCCCTTAGATAAGCAGCTGAAGGTACTACCTGCTCCTCTCTTCTCCCAAAAGGGAACCCATGGAGAGAAGGAGCTGGGAAAGTATGCCCTACGACATATTTTGTTCACAGAGTGGCTTCACCAAGCTCCAGACAATTCACTTTCATCTTTCATCCTTTTAAAGGGAGTTTTCAAGGTGCAAGCAATGCAACATAATTCACTGACCTTAAGATAAGATGCTACAAGCTAGTGAGGTTTCCTTTTTCGAACTGGAGGCAGAAGGCACCCAGTGAAATGCTTGGGAAGGAACTGTTTATGTGCCACACAGATGTCCTAGGCCTGTGACTCTGACTGACCTATCTGGCTAGCATAGGTACCACCTGTGTATAGTTCAGAACATGCTTTTCAATGGACAATTCAGCACCATGGAAACCAACTTTAGCTCGGAGGAAAACTGCCTCTCAGTTGTGAGTTTATGTTAGTCAAATCCAACATGAAATATAAACTATCAAAGGAGTTGAGGACTCTTGTGTGTGTGTGTGTGTGTGAGAGAGAGAGAGAGAGAGAGAGAGAGTGTGTGTGTGTAGGGAAGGGACAAGAAGGATTGAAAATGCATTCTTTTTCTTTTTTTTTTAACCTCACCTTTTTCTTCCCAATGCGCTACTTACCAGCCAGCCTATAAAATGTGACTCTTGGTTAGTGGCTTGTGTGTTTCCCAGTAACTTACAGGATCCTGATGTAAAGACACACACGCCTGGACGCTGTGCTGTGTGTACACAGAGAAGTGCTTGGAGACTGGAAGAAAGTCATTTCTGCTCTACCTTTCTTGCCAGAGTGTTTGTGTAAACTTCAGTTATGGAGAAAAGTGCATTTGCAATTTCTGGCACAGATGCATCATTTTTCTAATATTAATGCTAACGTGGATGCATGTTTGCATAGTATAATTTTATTATCATCTCAATACATGTGATTTAGTGGTGACGGTAAAAATCCTCGGTTAGGAGCGGTGAGTAGTCAAGCTTTCTGACACTTTCTGACACTTGATTTGTTGACATCAAACAGGTTTGGTACCACTGAAAGTTGCCTAGATTTGTTCAGTCTCACCAGATTTTGGATTTGCGTCTGAAAAAATCTAATGAAAACAATCCCACCATCACAATGTCATTGTTAAAAGAACATAAGAAGATGAAGGACTTTGAACAGTATATGGATACATTTGTTGCTTTGTAATTCTTTCATTTTCACTCAGTTGACATTTTCTCCCTAAAACAGGGACTTAATAGTGGAAGCATTGTATTTTTAAAAACTATTTAATATTTCTGAACATAAATCTCTTTATGTATCAAGTACCAGTAATGATAATTGGGGTTCCTCTTTTACAGAGGAGGGGAAAACACTAATTTTTGTAGTTTTCAAGTAGAGCACTCAATAAATATATTAGCATCATATACATATAATCAAATAGGGCATATAAAGAGAAATAAGTTTGGAATTTGAATGGATAGCATGGAAAGTTAAACTATTTGACAATATATTTATCCAAATTATTTTATGTCAATTATCTAGTTGACCATAGCGTTGTTTTTGACATTTTAACCCCTAGTATTCCCCAAAAATTCATGTTTTTTATCTATCTACTAGTCTTTCTTATGTGTACCAAACCTCACAACTTTATGTTTTAATCATTGTTTCATTTTAATTTTCATTCTTCATGTAACAAATCTTTCTTCATTGTTTAAACTTCTCTGCCCTTAGCAGACACCCTTCTAGATGCAGAACTTTTAAGGGGGAACATAAAAAGAAGTATGTTTCCCCTAGAAATTTGTATGCAGGTGATTTTGATTTCTTACCACTGACCTTTGTCATGAAGCCACCATGCAAAGAAATTTGATTTGTTTTCATTCCAGATGTTATTCTTGGAGCGTTTACAGTTCCTCTCCTATAGCGTATTTCTTTTTATCGAGAATCTAGTCCACCAGAATAGAGTCAAACTGCCAGATACACAAAAGACAGACTGGGTTAATGCTACCAACACCAGGACAAGACCTCCTGCTTTCCTTTTTAAATTCTGGTGTGTTTTTCTTTTCTTTTTTTTTTAATTGAAATAGCACTGCATTATAATATTACATCAGTTCCAGGTGTGCATCAGTGCAAATCAGTGTGTGTCTAAACAACATTCTGTTCTCTGATGAAAATCCAATTTGCTGTGAGATTTCCCTCTATTTCTCAACTTACCCACCACGCCCCTTGCCATTTTCCTTCTGGTAATCACTCGTAGGTCTTACGTCTTACAGTCCGAAGGTGTATTTTCACTTAGTTGGCTTTTTTTAATTTTTGATTTCCTCTATATACTGAGCAGAATCATACGGTGTTTATCCAATAAGTTTTTAAAAAAAAGTCTATTCATGTTTCTGCCGTTGGTTCAGGAGATCTGTTAGGTCTGTTCCATAGATTCACCCTGGAAGAGCCCGTTCCCTATGGTAACTTGAAAACTGCAGGTAGCCCTTGAGGACTCTGGGAGGGAAACTCACCTTGTGCCTTTTATAAAAAAAGGTTTCTCTGGTTAGTGTTAACATTTCTGCAAATTATCTGCAGATGTCATTTCTTCTTTAGTGCTGATTTTACATGCCTAATGTTTAGATCATTTTGGCCTGAAGTGTTCCTGCATATCCTATGAAATGTGAGCTCCAATTTTTAGGAGGAACACCAGCTTTGCTAGCTTCACCTAAATTCAAGTGCAAGTTGTAGAAAGGCTAACACTTGCGGTCAACAATTCTGTACTCAAGTTTCAAGCTTCTTGCATGAAATTATGTCGGATGCTGTATGAATTGTTGTATACACGTACATAGCTGCTTTATCTGAAAGCACATATAAGAGAAATGAATGATTGCTCTTAGTTATTCAGGGGGAATATTAAATATAAGTCAGCGTGGACTTGTATTTGAGTATATTTTCTTTAAAAAATAGCAAAGTTTGCTATTATCACTTGACTCTCCCTGTTATCTCTTTAAGAAGGGTTTAAGGCAGCCCAGTTGGAGGGAAAGCTTTGCTGTCTAGTGCCTAGCAAACACACTGTTTTTAATTAAATAGTATACTTAATTGGAATGGTTTTGAAGGAAAGTTAATGGAGATATGCTGGTGGTGGTAAGTTCCTATAGTGTCTTAATCTGCTTATGTTTAGTCACTGCTAATTTTCCTATTTTATAAAAAAAAAGTCCATTTTTCCCTAATTTTTTTGAGAAGTTATTTTGACTAGAAAAAAAAAGAGGGCTGGAGAACTTCAGGTTGAGGGAGATTCACATTTTGGTGTGACTTTCAGAAAATTATTTGTATGTGTGTGTGCGTGCCTTTAGCTTTGTTATCTATCTATAGAAAAGAAAATAATAAATATGCAGCGGGCATGGAATCTGGTAGAATCCTGGGTGAAGGTATTTTCTTCTCTAAGAGCTTTGTGCTCTAGAGAAATTGACTTAATTGGTCAACTCACTGTGGGAAAATGCTCTCCCCTCAGGGTCTCAAGAGACAAGTTGGTACTCTAAAGACTTTTTGAAATCTTTACGGAGAAACCTGTTTCTGTTTAATGCAGCATCGCACACATTTTAATAATTGAAGGATCCTTATTTGACTCCCAGTCTTCCAATGTCCCACTGACCAATAAAACCACTGAAATGTCAATGTAGAGATCAAAACTCATCCACCACTGTTTCTTTGGTGTCATCTGAACTCTGCCTATTCGACACTTCGGAACTTTCCCATAGAACTTGAAGACCTATCTGTTTAGGTCTTCCTCTGTACGAAGCATTGTAAAGCCGCCATTTCTACTTGAAAGCTCATTAAAAAGGTACATTTTGATGAGCTTAAAATGTAAGATGTACCATTTTCCTGATATTTTTCCTCTAGACTTGCTTTTTAATATTGTTTTAAATGTTAAGTATTACATGAATAATATCTTTTCCAGGAATATACTTTGTGACAAGAAAAAGGTCAATTTGTATTTCCAATTAGATCCACTTATTTATATTGACATATACACCTGAATTTTTCTCAATGATAAATTTTCATAAAAATTGGAAACATTAAACTAAAGGGAATATATTTGAGCTACAGGAACATGAATTTCTTATCTTGATGTTGTCATATCAAGTTAGAAACATTCTTATAGAGCAATATTTTGATATTAGTAATAATCAGTTGGAAAAGTAGCTAATCTTGGAGAAGGAAATGAGAAGTATAGAGGTAAAGATATTTGACTTTGTATTTATCTTATTTTTGAACTATTTTAATTTGAAATATTTAGAAATACTATCCCAGGTCACTTGGGCATCATTTTAATTCCCTTTTTTGTTCTTATTGAAATTCTAAGTTTTTTTCTTTACACATATAATTTTGTATAATGCCAGGTTTTGTGAAATCCAAGGTAAGATTACTCACAAATTGATATTAAGAAGCATGACATTGACTAAATGAGGAATAAATTCCTATTGACCACAGATCTATCTTACAAAAATATCATTCAATAACAGACAACTTTTTTTTTAGTCCTTATCACTATATTATTTTGTGCATTAGTTTTGCTAAATCAGTTTGAGGGATTAACCCATCTTACATCTTTGGATGAATTGCTGGTTACTGGGTAAAGCAAAACACAAAGTTCAACAATGTACAAATGCCTAAAATTTGTACTGAATAATGTTTCAAAAGAACTTAACAATGCAGATATTTACACTAGAATCACAAGTTTGTTTTTCTTTAATAGAAATCCAATGATTAATTGCCACTATTGTCATCAGTTATCAGTTTGAAGCCTGAAGATGATGTAAATACAAAAGTATTAAAATGCTCTATTTATTACCATGAACAAGCCCAGGATTGTGGACTCTGTTAAGTTCAAATATCTGTTTGATTTGATTGATGAGGACCTCTAATTTGCTTTCTTGGTTAAAACACATCAGTGAGTTGATCTGCACTCCCATGCATCTAGTAGTTAGCTTGACTTGCAGTATCCTTGGAAAAATGGATGCTTTGGGTGAAGGAGGAAGGAAACTTATAGGTTAATCCTGGAGTATCTCACAGAGTCAGGAAAGTATGGAAGTGCTCAAGAAAAGAATGGTGGGGATTTGTCAAAGACACACAATCACCAAGTCCTTGATTTCCAATGGCCAATGTTGAAATAATTTGAGCAATAAAAATTTAAATAATACTTGATTCTAAACCAAAGTATAAAATAGACATCTCCAAGCTAATATTGATTTAAAAAATAAATGCTTCAGTAAATAAATGGGGGAGGACTGACATGGGAGAGGACTGACAAAAACTGACCACCAGGCAGAAAAAACAGGTGGTCAATTTCAGCATCATCAGTGACAAGTCACATCACATTTACCTTTGAGATGATGACATCTGTATGGTAGTCTTCCAGAACACCATCCAATCATGGGAAAACCTTCAAAAGATGCTGATCATCCTGGCATCCTACAAACTGGCATCTTACAAAATATCTGGCCAATATGTACAGAAAGCTGTCATGGTCATATAAAAACAAGGAAAGGCTAAGCAACTTCCCCAAGTTAGAGGAGCCCTCGGAGATATGATGAATACTTTCAATGTGTTCTGAGTGAGATCTTGTGACAAAACAAAACACTAAGAAAACCTAAGTATATTTGAACTAAAGTAGTTACTAGAAATAGTGGTTCGTTAATTTTAAGGATTGCACTATTGCATTAAAGAAGTGTCAGCAACAGGAGACTGGATGTAGAGTATATGAAGGCTCTATGTACTCCTTTCTCCATTTTTATTTCATTCTAATACCTTTTTTTTTTTTTTGAGACTAGATCTCATGTTGCCTGGGATAGTCCTGAATCCAAGGATTCAAATGATTCCTAGCCTAAGCCTCCCAAGGCTGGGATTACCACACTGGGCTATTTTTTTGAGACTAGGTCTCACAGTGTTGCCCAGGGTGCTCATGAACCCGTGGATCCCAGTGATTCTTAAGTCTTAGATTAAAGGTGGATGCCAATGTGCTTGGCTCATTCTAAAACTCTTCTAAAAATTAGTCTTAAAAACAACCCTTATCAAGATTTCTTCTGCTGCCACTATCTCCACCCATTCTGTAAGATATAAAGATCAATAATGAATTGCATCAGGAGAAATATAAAAGCTAGTGTCATTCAGTGTGGTACATAAGAGTTTTCAAAACGTCATTAAAATTAAGACAACTGCTTATGTCAGAAAAATCACTGAGGATATTAGTTTTATATAGAAATTGCTATTGATAAGATGTGAATGCATCTGCAGAAAATCAGGCATCAGCTATGTCTGTCCAATTGGCATCTAACTTTCCAGCTATTATATGCTTTTTATACTTAGTTAAACATAATTTAACTTTGAATATTGATTCAAGTACTATAATGCACTCCGTCTCAGGCATTAGAAGCTATCTTTGAACAAATACTCATAACAAACTATTTGCGCAGATTCTTTTTCTTAGAAAAATGGACTAAATATACTTTAAAAAAATCAATACTTAATTCCCAGAACCAATAAAGTACGTTGTAATTCAAATTGTGGAAAGGATGGCGAAAATTAAGGTATTTTTTCATTATAAGGATTCAGTTATAACTTTATATTTTTTTCTCTTTTTAAATTTTTAACTCTGCAATGTTGGTTCATGCCTTTGGTGGTCCATAAATCAAAGCTGCATTCTGATGACCTGCCTATGTTTAGATCATGTAAGGTATTGTTATACTTCATCTCCTAAAAATGGATTAGTCAGATCGGGCTCTCTGTATAGTTTGAAGGCAATATTGACCTTTTGAATTCAGAACAAGGAACAGGGTATGTTATGCCTGTTTTCAGGATATGTTGGAACCACAAGGCCATTTTTGTACATGTCCAATATATTGACAAGGTCCACTGCAGGTGACTTATGAATCATGTAAATGTTCAAGGAAAGATTGACTCAGAATAGAAAAGTACATTTTCTTTGTTTTCAATACTTATTTTCTTATATCACTATTAATTTTTGGAACTTTTTTTATTTCTCCTCTTAGGTGTGTTCCCATAGTTCTCCCACCACCAGAGCTCCTGTGATCCATCATCCGTGCTCTTCCCTCCCATTTTGACCCCTCTATCTACCCCTCCCTTGCTTAAGACTCAGGTCTACGGTCAGCTTGCACAGTGTGTCTTTTGCCTAATCTTTCATTTGGTTTCTCTATATTCTGTATATAAGCAAAACCACTCAGTATTTAAATCAAAGAAAGAAGGATCCATTACATAGAATTCTTATCATAAATTTGTGTGAATATAGAAAATGCTAGCAAATAATACTAGCTGTAGTATAGGATTTTGCAGACTTAGGCTTGGAATGTATGCCATTCATTCATTCTTGTTGATAGGAAGTGAAAAGGAATGTGAAAAGGGGAAACTCCTTGGCTTTGCAGGTGATGTTTTGTTTTATTGTGCTTCCCATTTTGTTCTTTGTCCAGTTCACTTAGTTGCCATTCTAGATCGCTGCTATGTTGTCCACATGCACTTTGGTAGAGTGGAACCCGAACACACTAGAATGAGAATACTGTCACCTCTGCCAAGTTCCTAGTTCACCCACATCAAGGAATCTTGTAGTCAACCTCTCTGTGCTGCTTAGAGAGGTGCTGGTGGCTAACACACTGTAGTTCCTCTGCATCCACCATCCCTCTAGGCTTCTGGCCCTAAGTTATTGCCAGTCTGTGAACCTGAGATGCTTCATGGAAACAGGAAGCTCAGTGCTTAGAACTACAGTGTCTTCGATGGAAGCAGGACTCCATTCCTTCCCTGTATTTAAGCTTAGCTGCACACACCAGTCCCTTTTTCCACGGGAGTCTTCCATATCCTCTTCTTCCCCATTACAAATGGAGACTCTTGAGATTTTTTTTTTTCCTCCTCCCAACGGTGATCAAAGACTTTTGTCTTTAGGGAGGAGGCTGCTCCAGGTCCTCAACGGTCCTGTTGTTCTGGATGGTCTCCCACATCCTGAGGGGAGCTCCCTCTGACACTCAGTATAGTGTCTACTTGGCCTCCGAAAAAGCATCATCTCATGTCATGCAAGGGGATGCCTTGACCCACACAGAGCACCCAGCTGCCTTCAAACCAGAGCCCTTATGGTTTGAAGGTCATGGTCTCAGGCCAGTGCTTTCAGAGTCTATAGGGTAAATGAGTTGGTGATGCTTTCTCTGCCATTGGCCTCTGTGACCAGTAACTGTTGTACCGTGCCTTCCCCATGATTACACATGCCTTGTCCAGTGGGCATGTGCATGCATGAGTGGACACACCGGGTCTAGGGAGTAAGGGTGAGGATAAGAGGGTCTTGCCTCTCTGGAGGAGGGGGAGAAAAGCACATAGGAGAGCATAAAAAGAATGCTAAAGAGAAGTGGAGAGGACATGAAGAGAAAGGGAAAATGCCAAGAGAATGCAAGAGAGAACCCAGAATGAGAGCATGAAGATCTCTGGGGGGTGTGGGGGACTCATCTGCTAGCCACTGCTTCCTAACCTACCTGCTTGCTATACAATTGGCCAACCTTCCTGCCTGGGTGCCTGTGTGCCTGGTTCCCTGAGAGCAGGAAAGCTGTAAAATCCACCAAGGGCTTTGACATTCTTCCTTAGCTTCTAGAACTGGTGATGATCCTCCCCAGACTGGGATGCTTGCAGTCCAGGTCCTAATGGTCATGATCTCGGGCTGTTTCTGTGCAAGTGAGCAAAGCATGAACCTCCTTGAACCTCCTTCCTCCTTTGAGCACCTCCAGTTTAGAAACACAACCATGCTGGGTGCCCCAGTGATGTCTCGTTGCTCATAGTCCAGTGCCCCCTGATTCTGGGGAGTTCTGTTTATCTGCTGCCTCAATACTGTTTTCAAAGCAGCCAGAAGGGAGAATGGGAGCTGAATTCTCATCCCATCACACAGTCCTCTGAATTCAGGGTTAGGCTGTAAACACTAAGATGGTAATTTAAGGGAAAGCTTTTAAAATTAAGGCAATGACAGCCGAAGCAATAATAAAAATAAACTTAACTTGTAGGTTTTTGCAGCAGAAAGTCCAGGTTTTTAAAGCTCTACATACACATATGTATTGTATATGCATATATACATGCATTTATATAAAATTACAGTACTCATGCAATTATAATATATTATAATATAATTTTATATAATCATATTACAGGAATACTGTGTATTATACAGACATAACATTTTGCATCTATTACTATGCACATTGCAATGTATAAATGGACTTCTATATAAATACATATATATTAAAATTCCAATTTAGGTTTCTCACTGTAATTTATTTATTCACCCTGGAGGAAAGTGGCATGTAACTCCATTATTGCAGTGTGAGTATCTAGTAAAAGGCAGTGGAGAGACATAGCTGTGACAAGGAATGAAGGCAGGGAGAAAGAATTAGGGAGGATGTAGGGCCATGCAGACCATGAGAATGTGCATTGTCCACATGGTGCTCTCAAAAGCTGCAAGAGTTTTTTAGGCATCTAGTCTACATCCTGGGAGAATATCCTTGTTGGTCAGTCCAAGCAGGAAAAAATTCATATTCAGACCCATGGATGTAAGACGGTTAATGATTTTTGCTACATATATGAAGACTTTGTCAGAAAATACCTAAGTCCAAAATAAATATGTTAAGGAAAAATAGCAGTTTAATAGAAAACACAACCAATTCTTATAAATAATAATGGATTTTAAACTTCATATGCATAGCATATTTGTCTAGAAATTATAGTTGAATAAATGGTAAAGAGAGAGAAATTGAACTCGATCTCTTTGAGTACGCTATAGACAGCATCTACGTACAAACAGTTTAAAACCCTATTTATATATAAATAAAAGCAAATAAATAAATGTATAAATAATTTAAAAGTAAAAGTCACATACTGTTTTCAAAGATTTGAACTTCCGGTTTCTTGATAGATGAGAAATATGAGACTCTAGGTACTCAATTGATATGAATACTTTGTAGCTGATTCATAATTTCTAATTTTCATCTCAATGTAATTTTGACAACTTTTTTATGCAAATCATTTGAGAATTGTTACAAATCCATATTTGAATGAATAAGAAAGAATAATCAAACAATAAAATATATACAAATTCTAGAACACAAGGAGCGTAGACCTAATCAATGTGGTTTCTCTATATCAGGATACTCTTAGTAGAACATTTATTTTCTTTTTAACTTAATCTTATTTTTAAGTGGAAATAATGTTGTAATATAATGTTCTATGTTTCAGGGTGCATCATTAAAAATCAACTATGCATATAGTGCATTGAGTTTTGAGGTGAGAGAATAGACTTGGGAAATGGAGGTGAGATAGTGTAGGTGGTGAGAATTATTGCCTAATTAAAATGCAGAAAATTCATCTAGAAAAATATCAATAGAGAAATTTTAACAAAACTATATTAAACTTATTATGTCATTCGCAGCAACATGGATGGAGTTAGAAGGACTCATGTTAAAAGAAATAAGCCAGAGAGAAAAAGAGAAATACAAGATGTTCTCACTTTTATGAGGAATATAGGAAAAACACAAACAAATGGACAAGGAAAATTTAAAGTTGCCAACGGAACTGAAGCATAGAGCAAGAGAGGGGTAGGAGGGTGAAAATGGGGAGGGGGAGGGTACAAGAGATTAAGATGGTTCACAGGTGATAAGGTGATGGGAGAACTTTGGGGCAGACAATGATGTAATGTATATGTGTGTGTGTGTATGTGTATGGGTGTGCGTGCATGCAATCAATAAAATGAATAAAAGAACTTTATTTATCTTTAGGTATTTTTGAACAGTTTTATCTAGGCATGTCTCATCAACTTGTCGTATGCATCGGAAGAAATGAACTCAAATTGAAAGAATGTTTAGAAAAATAATTAAAAATGGTGATTACCAATAAGTGAGATATAGCATAGCCATTTAGAATAATTTGTATGTGCTGGCATTACATTTTTTATTGCCCTAATTTAATTGGAATGTTAAAGTGAGAACTAGCTTGCAGTTAGCTTAAATGCATGTGCCTACAAGGAAGGCTAAGAATTAACATAAACGACTCACTTTATTAAAATGTCATAAAGATTTAGAAATTCAGCACATAAGTGAATCTAAGAATCACCTTCCTACCCCATGTCAGATATAGGAACATGAATGAATGACTAATGTTGTCTTACAATATAATCTTATAGCATAGAGAGTGCACTAAAGTAAATTTGCTGTACAATTCCTAAATCCTCTACTACCTTTGTTTCTGAGAAGTCATCTTCCAAATGATGTCACCTGTGGTATTTCCTTCTCTCTTCAGAGGATGCAGTTCTAATCAATGCTTTCACACATTCTCCATCATTTGTTTATTCTTTTATTCATTCCTCTTTTAATAGCTTAACTTATTATAAATTATTCCAGAAGCTTACAGAAATACATATGTCTGGTACACACACAATAATGAACATGGAGGTCAAGTTAAATTAAGATCAAAGCAAGGTGACCGCCCATCGAAAGGTGTTGGATATGAGGCAGAAAGATATCAGATATGGGACAGAAAGTTTTGTGTGAATGTTCTAGATGTTAAGAAAGAAGAAAACAGGGCAAATAGCAAACATAGGGTCTAGTTGCTTTCAAAAAGGACAAAAATTCATCTTACAATCCTGATAAAGACAAAGAGCGGATATTGTGGATAACAGTTCTACAATGAAATAAACAGCATGTTTCTTACTTTTGTTTTTTTGTAAAGTGCTCAACTGTATGAAACTATGACTGTATGAACATACACCAAAAAATAGCAAAGAGACTGCAGTGAGGCTCTGAAGTTGTCTGGTTTGATCAAGACTAAAGTTTGAGGGATTGTATCCATAGCACACCACATCACAAGAGTTCATAAGTATCGAACCTTTACTGAAAGGTAAGCAGCTGAAAATTACAAAGGCCGAGGCATGGGATGGAGTATGCATTTGAGGCTAAAGGCACATCATCTGAAAGTCATGCCTTCTGTGAAATGAAGGAACCCAAAGGAGATAAGTTTCTGTATAGGAGACTTTCTCTCTTCCAGGTGGCTGCAACACCTACAAGACCATTAAATCTATGTTCAAAAAAATACTCAATTCAACACATTAGATGCATGAATGGTGAGAGATATTTGTTTGCACTGGAGAATGACGCTTAAAATATGTCAATATTGGCCAATGCCATTGAAAGGAGAACACAGGTAAAGCTCTTGGAGGCATCTAATTTAAATACTGCACCCTTCAGGAAAGTGATAAATTGGGACGGAACTGCATACATTCGCATCCTAAGTCACTGACACCGAATGACTTAGGTTCTCTAGCAATTGATTTTAAAGCCTTTTTTCTCTCTGTCTACATAGAATAAAACTCATCTCATGCTCGTGCCTGTAAGCTTCAGCCTATGAAGCAGCCGGGGCTGGGGATCGCGGTTCGAGTCCCGCCTGGGGCCGTAGCGAGACCTAGTTCCAAAAAAAAAAAAAAAAAATAGCTGGGCGTGGTGGCGCGCGCCTGTAATCCCAGCTACCTGGGAAGCTGAGGCTGGGGATTGCTTGAGTCTGTGGTACCCCGGGCAACAAGAGCCTGCGGCTGCATGGACAAAAAATAGCAAGACCTAGTCTCAAAAAAAAAAAAAAAAAAAAAAAAATCTCATGAGGTTAGCACTTGATGACTTCACAGGTGCCCACTATTGAGAAAATAATTTGTTATTTTGAATATTATCTTGTTTTGCTTAGGTTTTGTATCTTTTTATTTGCTCTACTGTGCAATTTGTTGCAGAGAATATTAGTTTGTTTTTAATTAGAATCTGCTTTGCATATCCTGGGCAGTAATACTGCTTACATCCTTCCTTTTCCTTCTAAATCCCCCAAATACTCTTCTGTAATCCGAATAATCATCTTTTCCTAGAAAAACCTCTTTTGTCTGCCTGGACCACTGATTGTGTAAAGGCAAAAGAGGTAGCTTTCAGTTTTGCTTTTCAGTCTGTGTCCTCAAAGTCAGATTAGTGCAAATTTCTTTGAAGGCCATATTATGGCTTCCAGATTTAACAACTGAGAAACAAAGCCTGATCCGTTGTATTTGTTGGTACAATGTTTACATCTTACTCTGAAGAACAATTTGTAAATTTTGTAGTTTCTTTCCTTTTTTTATTTTTTCCTGGGAGAGAGGAAGCTTTCACTAAAACTTCATGATAGATTTCATTTCCAAACTCACACGTCAACACTTGGAGCTGAAAAATAATGTGATCAAGCTAAAGCTTCCTGTCACATTGGTGGAATGACAAGGTGAGCTACAAATTGAGTTAATGATAGCTTCCCACCATGGCACATGTTTATCGTTGCATTTTTTTATAATAATCATTATCTAGTTTTCTATCAAGCATTAATGTGAAAGCAGGATGTAAGAAATCATGCAGAAATAGAACTTCTCCATGATGGTTGCTGGAGAAAAGCTTGAAAATGACATTTCTACTGAAAAGTAATATGTGAAATAGAGAAGAAAAAATACATTTTGGGGTCTTGGTATGTGAAGAAAATGTCACGTTATGCATCGGCTTGTGAACATCCAGATCATATTTCGTACATCTATAGACACAAAAAAATATTGTGAAATTCCTTTGGAGAGATCCATTGACACACACCCCCAACACACTCATGAGGTATATAATTACAATGTTAACAGCACAAATGCCCAGTTAGGCATCAAAGAGTGACTACTTCTGACATGTAGATTTGAGAAAGCCATTTTATGTCCTGAGTCTGGTCTTAGGTAACAAATACTAATAGTTAAGAATCTCTGGTCAAAAAAAAAAAAAAATCCTCAATCTTCTTCACATATTATCCCCAAAATTCTGCTTGATTTGTTGAAAAGTCAACAAATGCGAGAACCAGTAACTGAAATTAAGTTAAGGAGTGAGAATAGAGGAACAGAAGCAATGGATTTGAAACTTCCATGCTAAAAACATAAACATGTTTCCTTATTTTTAAAGACCAGCTTCAGCAAATGCAATACAGGCAGGAAGAACACTGATTAAAACATAATGGAACAGTAAGTCAAATATATTTGGGTTGTTTTAATACACATTGTATATTTTCTCTCCAGATTTTTTCTTGAGATTCAAAGATTCCTGTGGTATTGCTAAAGAAACAACTATTTCAGTCTAGTCATATCTTATGTGAATATTAAAATAATGAAAGACTGTAGACAGTTAAAAGCTTTGCACGTGCAAGATATTCGTGAGGTCAGTTTTATTGAACCTATAAAAATGATTTTTCTTTGATAGAATTGGCACTCATTAAAGAGATAGAAACAAGTATATAGAAAACGTATTTGAAAATTTAAACACATGAGTGATTGTATCAATGAACCTTAAAATTCAGATAGTATTTACTGGTATGGTAGGTAGAGATCTTCACTGTTACTCCAAAACAGAAGGCCATTGTTTTTAAAATAACTTTTTGTTGATGTGGACATTGAGGATAGATTTCTTGCACAAAGTCAAGTCCATCTTGTGTTTCACCTGGCCAGGGAGATATTTATTGTGGATACAACACCTAATGCAATTGGTGACATAATCTGTATATAGATCACTGTCAACTGTTCCTTCATTTCCTTTTTATTTAGGAAACAATTGAATCAGCTAGTAGGACTAGTCTATTGTGGCCTTGAAGTAAAGGTAAATTCACTCACCTCCAAAGACAATGCTCAACTTCTTTAGACTAATAAGCATTTGCAACCTGAACAAATCCAAGAATGGCTGTGAGTAGCAGCTTTTAAATAAAAATTCATATTCACTACAAGTAGATTTTGCTTAGAACTTTGCCTAATTCAATTTTTCCAGTTTTCAGTGAACATTAATTCACATTGCTATATTCCAGTGAGCTTATGTGCTGAGAAACAAAACTAAATTCAAAGGTCTTAATTAAAAACATAGGAAACTGAAGTGAAATTTTAGCTATTAGAAGTCTTTTCTCTGCTGGCCTGTTATTTCCTGATTTATTTCATTATAAAGACTCAACTTTTCCTTGAAACCCCCTGGGAAATGATTACAAATTAAAATATTTTTGTAAGTGTAAAATAAAGCCTTTAAGAATGGCAGCAATTTGAATTAATAATGCTCTTAGTGGGGGCATGCAGGGAGAACTAACCTTCCTTTTTATTGTGAAGTATTGAAAAACTTTGCTCTAGCATTTTTGCAACCCTTTTCATAAGCAACACTTATGTGTTGCTTTGAATCTGTCAGGCTTTTCCCTACAACAGCAATATTCAGTCAGGAGTGATTTTTGTACCCTGGGGGCTATTTGGAAGTGCCTGGAGACATTTTCATTGACTTTGACTTGGGGAGGGGAGATTGCTATGGCATTTAGTGGGCAGAGGTCAGGAATGCTGCTAAAACACCTTTCCGTGTTCAGGATAGACAAAAATCTAACCAGGCCAGAATGTCAGCAATACTGAATTTAAGCATCTTGAGGATAGAAGTATAGACTTAGTGTAAATGATTTGAAATCTTGCTCCAGCATTAAAATACATGAAGACGTCCATTGCTTGTTCTCAGAGAGTCTAGACAGAGGTAATAAGTGGTGATTTTGTTATCCAAGAAATCAGAAATGTAGCTTTGAATAACTATTCCTTTACCCCACATCCATATGACTTCAGAGAACATTACCAATCACAGAGAAAAGTCTGACTTTATGGCGCTTCTAGTGTAGGAAAAAAAAAATGGACAAGAACAAAATGTTCACAAATTAAACATGTAGTTGTAAACTGTGAATGGTGATTTTGAATGAAGGGGGTCATTGCGTGGTCAGCTCACTTAATAAGAAAAATGGCTGAGCTTTAAGAAGGTCAAGGAAAAATGGCTGAGCTTTAAGAAGTCCCAGAGTGAAAAGTTATTTCATTTGCATCTATAAAAGAAGTAGTAATTGACCAGGAAAAAATAGAGAGGACTCCAAAAAGGAGAGTGGTATATATGGCAGTCCAAAGTTGGAAAGAGGTTTGTCTGCAAATTTTCAATGCAGACAAATTACTGGTCAAATTACAAATTCCTGGTCAAATACTACTTCTTTTATAGATGCAAATGAAATAACTTTTCACTCTGGGACTGTTTCCTTGACCTTCTTAAAGTTGGAAAGAGGTTTGTCTGCATTGAAAATTTAGCTCTTTAATTGCTCTCTTGGGAATCTACCCAAAAGAGACCTATATGTGGGTACAAAGGGACACCTGTGCTCGGATGTTTACTGCAGCACAATTTATAATTGCAAGGACATGGAAGCAACCTAAATGCCCCAAAACAGATGACTGGATGAAAAAAATGTGGTATATATACACAATGGAATATTACTCATCAATTAAAAATGACAAATTTGACGACTTTATAACAACATGGATGTACTTAGAAGGAATCATATTAGCAGAAACAAGTCAAGAAGAAAGACAGAAACCAAATGACTTCACTAACATATGGGATACAGTGAAAAAATAAACAAAAGACTTGGGGAAAAGTCAAAACAAGCTAAGCAC
>PVHY01025770.1:0-18017 GCA_004024945.1 Uropsilus gracilis
ACAGGACGCAAGCGACTGTATCTGCCACTGAAGTTGGGACAAGGGAAAATAAACACTCTGCTGACCCACACAAGAGAGTGATTCATTCCCACCACATGCTTAGAAAATCTTGCTTTACAGAAGAGGCGATGCTTGAGCAGGGCCTGGAGTAGGAGAGGGATGTTGATGGGTGGAGAATGGCCTCCTAGAGAGAGGGACCAGCAAAGTCAAGTCATTCTTCAGTGGGGGAAAAAAAAATCCCCGAGGAATTAATAAATTGGAGCTTGCCTAAAATAAATCCACAGTAGAGCTCGAAATGGAAACACAGGAGTTCTAGATTTGCGGATTTTAGTCTAGACTTTAATTGAATTCTTATTACCCTCTCATTACCTTGGAGAAAACAATTTGAACTCCTGGGGGAAATAATGCCAAGTAAACAGAAGGCAGTGAAATAAATAGGTATATTAGTGCACAAAAGATAGTCATTTAAGTCTGTTCAAATCCTAATAATACTAGTTGACTGATATAAACAACACTACAGGCAAAGATTGTGCTGAACCTGCTCGAAGCTCCCTCTTGCAGCCTCCCTCTCGAGGCCCATCATTAGGGGAAGCCTTGGGCCATCTCGGGGTCCACTATGTGTCTCTACTTAAGTCTCTTTCTCTGGCAGGTCAACAATGAGCGACTGTATCTGCCACTGAAGTTGGGACAAGGGAAGATAAACATCTTCTCCTTTGGCTTCCACGTGGTAGTGGAAACGGACTTTGGCCTGAAGGTCGTGTATGACTGGAAGACCTTCCTGTCCATCACTGTCCCCCGGACCATGCAGAACCGCACACACGGCCTGTGCGGCCGCTACAATGGCAACCCCGAGGATGATCTGGAGATGCCCATTGGTCTGCAGGCCTCTAGCGTCAGTGAGTTTGGGCAGAGCTGGGTGAAGAGGGACACCTTCTGCCAGGTTGGCTGTGGGGACCGCTGCCCATCCTGCACCAAGGTGGAAGGCTTTTCCAAGGTCCAGCAGCTCTGCAACCTGATCCCCAGCCAGAGCGCTGGTTTCACCAAGTGTCACAGCAAGGTCAACCCCACCTTCTTCTACAAGAACTGCCTGTTTGACTCTTGCATCGATGGGGGCGCCGTGCAGACGGCCTGCAGCTGGCTGCAGAACTACGCCAGCACCTGCCAGACGCAGGGCATCGCTGTGACCAGCTGGAGGAATTACACCTCCTGCTGTGAGTCCTCCCACTGCTCTCCTTGTGTGTTGGTGGGCGGGGGCAGGCTTGGCTAGTTGCTCTGTAGAAGTCAGAGCAAACCGCATCCAGTGCTTTAGGGACAGGCAACATGGCCTTGAGTGTGCCTCCTGAAAGTCCATGTGCAAACTTCTAGAGCTTCCACCTCCAATCCGTAGAATGGGGTTAATGGTGCTTATTGCATGTGTTGCTTTGAGGATGACATAAGATCATGTATCAGTGGCACAGTGTGGCATTGGGACGCAGCAAGGATGCACTAAAATTCTAACAAAACCTGACTGGAAGAGCGGGTAGTGAGTGGGTGCTGGGACCTCACGGGGCCATCATTGTCCTGGTCATTGACAAGCTTTATTTACTGAAGGGCATTCTATTCAATGCGTGTATGTCACATATTGATCTTTGCATTTATGAAGGACATTAGAAAACGAATTCAAGCCTCTGGATTATAGCCTCTCTCTGTCCTGAAAGGATCAGTGAGACCTTGGAGTCCTTCCCTTTTTCTCCCTGGCTTTCAGGTTCTCCTTGATCATGTGCTGCCTATACCATTTTTGTTACAGAAACATCAGGAGAATCAAATTAGGTAATTGAAAGCTCAGCTGGCACTGTGCATGTCAAGTGTATTGTTACTATATTAATGGTTGCTCTGAGCCAAGCCCAGTGCCAAACAGTTTATCAACATTATCTCACATTTTCTCCTCAATAACCCAATTAGTCAGGGAGAAACTGAGACTCTGAGGAGTTTAGCAATCTACGTCAGGTCCTACAACCTCAGTAGCAAGGCCAGATTTGATCTTCTAACCCCAAAGCCCATGCTCCCCACCCATAGCTGTATGGAATCATTTGCCTGCACTTAGTACATCACAGTAGGAAAAAGATTGGGAAGAAATAACACCATTGGTCTTTGGCGTCTGGCTTGGTCTGTTTCTCTCCATCTCAAATCTCATTAGCCACACCAAATTCCTTTTTAGGCACAACTGTGTGCAAAGGCTGAATGTACAAAACTCTCAATAAGTGATCCAGCAAGCCGGGGTGGGGGGAGATCCCAGAAAATGAAATCCCCTTTCATGCCAGAAAGGGAGGTTTGGATGAAAAAAATCAGAAACAGTGTTGTCATTGAAGCTAATCGGTTACATTCCTCACAATTGGATTTGAATAGATTGGGGGAAAGGTTGGGAGGAATAGGCCTGGGGGGGAGGGAAAAGATGCCAATACCATTTCATCCCAGTTCAGTCCTTGAGTAAGGAGTTGAGAGGACGATGCCAATTAGTTTAATTGGCCTCTGGTGACTTCAGTAGACTAAGTACATCCCAAGAATCAGGGCCTGGGAAAGTCCTAGAGTCACTCTGGATATGTTGGGGCCAGTACAGGAGGGTGAGAGAATTTGCCTTTCTCTGTACCAGAAAACCAGGGTTTGAACCCAGGGGCTGAAAATGTTACCAAATGGGGAAACTGTGTTAGAGGCCAGCTTTCAGGAGTCCCTGCTTTGCCTGAACCTGGCCACAGAGGCTGCCTGCTCCCTAGCCTGGCTGGAATGGTGGCATGTGTCGAAATCTCATCTGAGCAGCGGTAAGTAAAGCCGTTGTAGGCAAGACTTGCTCTTAGATGAGGCAGATGACAGGAACTTGCACCTTAAATTATGAGTCCTAAATTCTGTTACTCATAAGAAGACAGAGTTAGTTAGCCACACCTATAACCTTCCTTTCAAGGATCCTGTCCCCCCCCTCATCCCCACCTCTACAGTACATGGCTAGAGATAAAAGACTGAGAGATGATTTTTCTGTCCCCTTTACCAGAAACCCTTTCCTCTTTCCTCTTCAAAGTTCTTTTTCAGACATCAGTTGTTTCTTCTTCCACAGCAATGGGGTGCTTTCTCTTTCAGGCTCTCAGATCAGTTCTGCCCTCCCTCCCCACTGGCTGTGGACCATCTCTAGACTGTCCCTGGGTCCACCAGGTTTCCACTAACAAGGCCTTGCCCAGCATTAAGGCTGTTTCCCTGAGGAGAGGGTGTTAGTGACTGGAAAGTGAAAATCAAACAAACAAAAACAGTGGAAAAAATAATACTTCAAAGATGGTATGTAGGTGGGGATGGGAGTGGACACAGCTAGAGGTGGCTTAGTTTTTCATTTGAATTTACAAGCAGAGAGAAACTGTGGAAGA
Source organism: Uropsilus gracilis (assembly GCA_004024945.1). Classification (NCBI taxonomy): domain Eukaryota; kingdom Metazoa; phylum Chordata; class Mammalia; order Eulipotyphla; family Talpidae; genus Uropsilus; species Uropsilus gracilis. The sequence goes on from PVHY01025770.1 coordinate 3,387, forward strand.
CTGGGTCCTGGCTCAGCCATGGATCTGAGAGAACAGAGACTATGATACAGAAAGCTTTAACCTTTGGTGAGACTGAAATCTCTTGAGAAGTGAAGGCAGGACTTTTGTCCCCACCCCTTCTACTGAATATCCAGCAACTGAATGCTCCCATGTTGACATGGAGAAATGGTGCTTTTAGGAGAAAGAGAATTAAACCAGAATTGCCTGTTTGACTTCTGCTTTATTGTTTACAAGGTAGAATGTGGTACCTTCAATGATATTGGCTGCTCCTATCAATGGGATAATTTATTACTCAATTCCCTTTTTTCTAAATGCATACTAATATGTCTTCACCCAAGTTGAACAAATAGGCTTAAGGTGGAAGGTAGGCAAATTGTCTTAATTGTTAATCTTGCCTTAAATTCCAATCAACTGAATCTATCATTCTCCCAATCCCAGGCAGGGGGGCCAGGGAGGGCTGGGGTTCAGTGTTACATAAGAGAACTAGGGGATGAGGGTACAGTAAGAGATGAAAATAGTGAATGCATAATATTACCTGACTCTGACTCTGTGCCAGGCACTCCTCCCAGCAGCCCTGTTGAGGAGATGTTGGTCACAGCTCTTGGTTCTAGGTAGAAACCGAAAACCAGAGAATTAAAGTCTCTTTCCCATTTGGACTGGGTGAGTCAGAAAATGAATCCAGTATCTGTGTCTCCCTGCTGTATGATTCTGCCTTGGTGGCCCTGTCAGGCCGGGGTGCCCCAGAGAGATGGGGAGTACCTGGATACTGCAGAGGGTGTACCAGGTCTAGGGAGATTCTCACCATCTCATCAGTTCATAATGAGCATTACATCTGATGCTGTCTCAGAAGCCAGGCCACCCAGAGTCTGAGACCAGAGGTGGGTCCTGGGGACCCTTTTAATCAGTTTATCAGAAAATTAAACCAGTTTCCCTTTTATCAGAGGCAACTTTTGTTACTTCACTATACTAGGCACCTGACAAAACTGCCCCTCATTCTGTCTTAACAACCACTTCCTGTGGGAGATATATGCCCATTTCACAAATAAAGAAACAGGTTTAAAAGGGGTAAGCCACCAGCCCACCGAGACATTGCTAGTTAGTAGAGAGTAGGGGTTCAAGCCAGGTCAGTCCAATTCCATGCCTTTGTCCATTCGATTATAATGGATTGCTTTCTAGGCAGGTGGGTATATTCTGCACCCCCCCCACCCCCAGCCTAAGTCACTGGTCATGGTAAGAGACAAATTAGTGACAAGGGTAGATGGAGCATGGATATCAGTCACAGTTCTCAACTTTCTTTAAGTGGAGAAATTTTAAAGTTTTTACTTGGGAATCAAATGTTTATGAACCACTTGCTGTGTTCTCAGCACTATATGAGGTGCCACGGGAGACTGACAAACACAAGATATGGAGTTTATAATCTGGTTGGGGAAATAGAAGCCACGCACAACAGCCATCTCCAAATCATAGTATCTCTTCCTGGATAGTAAGATGTATAGTAGCACTTCAAGCTGGGTGTGGTAGTGTGTGCCTGTAATCCAAGCGCTGGGAGTCAAGAGGCCAGGGATCACTTGAGTCCACGGGTTCAAGACTACCCCGGACAACTTAGCGAGACCTGGTCTCAATAAAAGCAGTCTTCAAGCTGGGTGTGGTGGCAGATGCCAGTCATCCCAGCTACCTAGGAGACTGAGTCTGGGGGGATCGCTTGAGTCCGGGGGATCAAGACTACCCTGGGGCAACATAGCTGGACCTAGTCTCAAAAAAAAAGTATAGTAGTGCTTCCATAACAAAAACAAATCCATATGGACATAGCACAGGAAGACCAATTGATGAAAAGGTGAGAAAGTCTAGGAAGAGACTCAAGCATTAATTGGAAGTTAGAAAATAGTAAAACTGGCATTTTTGTTTCACTGAACTGAGGGGAATGTAAATAAGAAAGGGGCAAAGGACACGCCGGCAAGAGAAAATAGTGATATCTGTCCTTCAGTTCTTTACTCCAAAATGAAATAGACAGAATCAAGACTAAACATAAACATTCAAGTTACAAAAGATGTATACAAATAGCAAATCATTATATTGTGTTACCCAAAACCAGTGCAATCATATATGTAAGTTGTATCTCAATCAGAAAAAAAAGTACTAGCAAAAACAAAGTACTTTTAGGCAATCCTGTAGCAGAGAGAGTCTTTTGAAACAAAACACCCAAAGCTATAAGGGAAAACCTGATAAATTGGACTACTTTAAATAATTTAATTTCTACATTGGAAAAAAAAATCAATAGCAAAAACAAAAAACATACCCAAAACAAACAAACAAAAAACCCAGAGGCAAAATCAAAAGAAAAATGAGCAACATTTTTCTAACACATGATGGACAAAAATCTATTTTTAATTTATAAAAAAACCTTTCTAATAAGAAAAACTTTCAACAACACAAAATGTGCAAAGGACATACAAAGGGAACTCAGAGAAAAGACAGACTAATGGAATAGAAACAAATGAAAAGATGATTAGTTTCAGAAAGCTCACCAGCTAAGTAAGAATAGAGGTGTATTTTTTTTCTGTTTTCTTTATTGTGGCAAATATGCACAACTTGTGCTCATCACCTTACCCATTTTTAAGTGTGTAGTGCACAGTGTGAAGCAGGCTGATCCTGTTGTACAGCTTTCACCCTGTCCATTTCCAGAACTTCTTTCATCCTGAAAAACTGACGCTTTCTCCCCATTAAATAGGAACTGTCCCCCCACTACATTGCCCCTCCAGTCACTGACAATCACTGTTCTAGAGTCTGTTTCTGTGAATATGACTACTTGAGTTTCCTCCTAGGAAAGGAATCCTACAGTACATTTTTATGGATGGCTTATTTCATTTAGTATAATGTGCTGAAGTGTTATCCATGTTGAAGTATATTAAAGAATTTTTTTCCTTTTTAGACTGAGTGACATTCCATCGCATCACTATAGCCATGCATTGCATGCCTAGCCGTGCATAGCAATGTTTTGGTTTTGATCAGCAAGGGATTGAATATACAAGGTTGGTCTCAATAGGTTAAACCATGTAGCCTGAGAGTTAGGCCTAAGCTGAAGACTAAATCTAGCCATCTAGATGCCTAAACTACCTTCTATGACAGTAACACATGCTGAAATTACCTAGTGACATGTTTCTCAGAATATATTCCCAGGAAGTAATTAGCACATGACTATGTACCACATGGTGCCTATTCATCCACCCATTGATGGACACTTGGGTTGCTTCCACATCTTAGCTATTGTGACTAATGTTACTATGAATATGGGTGCATGAATAAACGTCTTGAGACATTTCATTCAAGTCCTTGGAGTATCCAGAAATGGAATCCTGGATCATATGGTAATTCTGTTTTCCAATTTTTGAAGGATTGCCATACTGTTCCCCATGACAGCAATACCATTTTACATTCCCTCCAGTGATGCAAAGCATTCCAATTTTTTTCCACATCTTTGTGAAAAAATTCCAATTTTTTTTACATCTTTGCCAATACTTACTATTTTCTTTTTAGAAATATTATCTATCCTAATGGGAGAAAGGTGACAGTGACTTTGATTTACATTTCTCTGATGATTAGTGATGGTGACCATATTTTCATGTAATCATTGGTCTTTCAGGTGTCTTTGGAGAAATGTCCCTTTAGATCTGTTGCTCATTCTTAGAAAGGGAGTTTAAGTTTTTTTGTGGTTGAGTCTTAGGAATTCTCTATATTCTGGATAGTAAACCCTGACATATACTATTTAATCTTTCATTGTTCTAAGAATCAGAAAGTTTGGAGATAAACAATAAGTAAGAATGTAGGAAAATAAATCTTATGTTGCCTCTAAGAAAATAAATTGGCATAGTTTCTGTAGAGGACAATTTGGTTGCAACCATTAAAAATTTAAAAGTACGTACCCCTTGATCCAGTAATTCCACTTCCAGGAATTTATTCTACAGATTCACTTATTCATGAGGGCAAAGATATATGTACAGGGAAGTTCACCTCAGTATCATCACGAACACATCAAATATACACACTATATAGCAGTGTGAAAACAGTAATTCAAGGCTAAATGGAAGAAATATTGTCATGAAAAAGCAATGAGCAGAAAAATATGTATAGTATGCTCCCACTTATGAAAAAGTGGGGATGGGATTCACATATGCTTATACCCGTGCATACACTTGGTGCTTGTATTTGCATAGAAAATTTCTAAGAGATTTGACTATAATTTTTATCAGAGATTGCCTTGCCATTGCACTTTTTCTTGTTTAATTTACACTTACCTGACCCAGGTGTTGTAAATTAGATGTTTTAAAAAATTATAGTTTATTTTTGTATTGGTTACATGAATTTCACCATGTACTAAAATCATAGATGTATACTCTAAAAAGCCAATTATTACCATTAGATTATATAAAAATTAAATAAGCACCAAAATATATGCTGTAGATGAAGAGTAGTAGTTCCTACATAATAGTAGTAGTGCTTCCACATATGCTAATTAAAATTATAAATGTTTGAGCAAGGCTGGCTTTCATGATCGGCTGGCACTTCTTGAACACTTACATACTAAGCACACAAACTCATTTAGTCCTGCCCAGCAAAACAGCAAGTAGGTGCTTTGAGTGTCTGTCATTCACCATTAAGGAGCTGATGCCCAGAGAGGTTAAATGGGCTCCAGTCCCTTCCAGCTGATACCAGTGCCCACCTCTTCACCTGGACCCTAACTGCCTTCCACAGAAGCAGCTACAGTACTTGAGAAGCAGAGACTATGGTGGACAGAGGTCAGTCTGTGCACATACACTGTTTGTGGCTGCCTTCTCAGGAATCAAGAGCTCAGGGGAGTTGAAAGGGAGTTGTTAGTGGCTTTAGCAGAGGAGCTTTATGAATAAGATGGAATTCCACCTGGGAACGAAACCATGGTGAATTTGGATGGGCTGAGGAGATTAATGTAAAAGAGGACATAAAAGTAGGAATGAGTCCAGGCATCCAAGGAAACCATTACTTGGAGCTGAGCTGAAGTGGAAGTGTGTGTTGGGAGGTGGGCTTAAAGTCGCAGCTTATAGAGGACCTCGGAAAACCAAGATGACAACAATTACATGACAAAGATGATATTTTTCCAGAAATCTCCATCTGCTATGCAGTCTCGTCTTTAAGCAGTGATAAGTCAGATTGAGCCTTTCTATGAGCAGAGAGGGTCGTAATGAAGAGGCCCGACAGATCTTCCTCCCCATCAGGCTCTCATTCTCCCCGAGTGGGTGAGTGTGACTGGGAGAAAGCTGTCGCCTGCCTGCGGCTGTACAAGTCTTGGCTTGTGTCTTCTGTTGCAGCCGTCACCTGTCCCCCCAACAGCCACTACGAGAGCTGCGTGAGTGTGTGCCAGCCGCGCTGTGCCGCCATCCGCCTGAAGAGCGACTGCAACCACTACTGCGTGGAGGGCTGTCAGTGCGACGCTGGCTACGTCCTCAATGGCAAGAGCTGCATCCTGCCCCACAGCTGCGGCTGCTACTCGGATGGCAAATACTACGAGGTAGGGGAGCCCTGCTGTGCCTCCTTGGTGGGAGTCAGACTCCTCTACAAGCTCAAGAGTTGGTCACCATTGGCCAGCCTGTCTACCTCACTGTATGGATTGCAGGGAGAGAGAGCAGGACAAGGAGGTTAAGAGCAGGGTGGTAAGGCCCTCGCTTGCAGAGTAGTGGGTAGGACACACATTGAGCTCACTCTTCCCCCACTAGGCATGGGCAGGGTCTCCCATTACCCACTGCCTCCTCTCTTCACTGGCATTCATGTTTCTCTCAGGCCCTTCTCTAGGTCCTTCTGATTTCCTCTCCTGTAAATCTTAACCTGGAAGCTTCTGATGCAGTTACAGTTTGGACCTAGGGTGACTGTGCATCTAACAAGTGTAGCTGTCTTATTCAAAGCCATTTTTAACTGCAAAATATAGAGTTGAGGCTGAGAGCTGTGACCTCCCCTCTTCTGGCTATGGACACTCCATGAGAGGGAGCAAGAGCTGCCATCTCTGCATGTGCCATTTGTCACCCTACTACTGTCCCCAGAGTGTTCTGTCTAGACTGCTTAATGCGATGTGCCCACATCCCACTCTCTGCTTCCCTCTCTGATGGGGGATTAACTATGAAGCTGATGAAGATGTCCTTCATCCATAGCTGTCACTGAAATGTTGTACTTTGTAATCTTTATGTGTGCTAAGACTCAGCTAGTAAAGGTCTTGCCTGGAAAGACATTTCGCCTGTGGCCCATTCTTTGTTTAAATGACATCAACACCTTCCCATCAGTGAGAAGACACTAACAACTACCTATTGACTATCTGCTCTCCACAGCTCACTGTGCTAGTGGTATTGTTGGGGATGAAAAAGCATGTTCCCTACCCCAAGGAACTAAAAAAAACAAAACAAAACAAAAAAAACTATGCAAGGAAATTTTAAAAATGTATTGTAAAGAACAAGAGAACAATTACCCCAAAAAAATCAACAAATGAAAAATAATACCCTACAGAACTAATCAATTTTAAATGGAAAAAAATAGCAGCATTAAAAAATCTAATTGAAATGTCTGAATTGGAAATAAACTAGACAAAATATAAATAATAGCCCCCTTTTGTAAAGATGCATTGACTTGTTCAAGAACAACAAAGTTGCCTTTATTCTGAGAATAAATAAAAGAGAGTAAATGTGAATTTTGTTTTTGCTGGGAAGTTTATTTCCATGTTATATTAAAAAGACAAGGGAAGTAGAGTAAAAGAGTAGAACTAATCAGAAACTTCTCGGGAGACATAGGTTTTGAAGCTCATTTCTTAGAAAGATTGATTATTTAAAAGGAAAAGGCAGAACAGGAGGGGGGAAATCATCATAAATTCAGTTTTCTCACAGTCTGGGAAAAGACATCACCAGGTTCAAAACTGAAAAAGCACTGAACTAATCTGCACTGCCTGTCTGCAGATGCTCTGAAATGGATCCTGGGTCAGGTGGGTCACGCACTCCCACCAGGGAATCTTCTGTGTTGGTGGCATAATGAAACAAGACTCAGCTTTGATCCGAGCTGAAACTCCACTGGTGGTTTGACATTGAGTAAACTGTGTTATTTCTCTGAACTTCAGTTGCCCTATCTATGAAACATGACTAATAATACCAGCTCTATCGGTCAGAGTTTGAATAATCTATTCAGGTACCTAGCCTCCTACCTGCTACCTAGCAGTTTACCTGCTACCTAGTAGCTGCCATTGTTTTTGTTGTTATTCTCTTGGGAGACATTTTGCAGATAAAAAAAAAATCTAGGCATGTTAATGAAATGATGCATCTAAAAGTGCTTGGAACTCTCAGGAAAGGCCTGATATAGCTCTTGGCAGCTATTAGTACTATAAACATTATTATCTACTTTTCATCAGGAAGTCAGTGGGTTTTGACAACAGTTTATATCTGGGAAGTAGCAAACAGACACAGAACAAATAATCCACATCTACTTGCCATATCCAAACAAGCTTGGAGGCTTGTTTATACAACAGCTTTCTTTGGAAATAAAGGGAACTTTTCTCACCATTAGCATGGAGGATAATCACCCAGCTGTTGTTGTCAGGTTAATTAAGGTAAAGGAAGTAGCACTGTGGTGCTTTTACCATGAAGCTAGTTTCATGATCAAGTTCTCCCGTGGGATGAGTTATTTACCCTCGATCATATCCACATGCATCAGGTGATTTTTCTCTTTCTACCCATGTAACGTCTACTTTCTTATCAGAGAGAGGACTGGCCATCCACTCAATTATTCTGCAAATCTGACAAGAAAAGTGAAGTCAATCTGTGAGGCTTTTGGCACTGAGAATATTTTCTAGGTCTGGTAGGAGGGAAGACTTTGTTCCAAGAACCATTTCACTCTGAGGGTGAAGGAATCAGCAGGGGTATCATTAAGTGCATTGTGTTGAAGAAACTTTTCGTGGAAACTCTCACACTCTATTTCCTTTGAATCTGAGTCATGCCTGTATTTAACACCAAGGGTTTTGCTATGTCTGTAGTTAAAGCAGCAAACGGTGACCAGGCAGGGGCCTAGCCCTTCCGTGTCATAAAAACATCTCTGGTTAGCACTGAGTTCAGAGAATAAGTGCATCAATTCTCTACATCCACATCTCTACAACAGTCTGCCACGTCCTAATTGGACAATCTTTTTTTTAAAAAATTGGACAATTTTGATCCACATCCAACAGTTTCCTGGACTTCCCTGAAAGTGTAAGAGAACATAAATTCAGCCATGTAGTGTTGTGTCTGATCATTTGGGTGGGGAAGAATAGCAAAGAAGAGCTGCTTCAATGTACTTTGTAGACTGTATTTTGTATATCCTTGTGCAGTTCCTTACCATGTAAAAGAGGACAAGTAATCCTTCTCCTGTAATAGCAGCAGCTCCTAGTATGTATTAAGTGCCCACACTATTCCAGGAAATGTGCCGCAGACATTTAATTTAATTCTCACAATTAAATCCTGATTCAATTTAATTCTTACAAGTGCCCAGCAAGATGTTATGATATCAGGTGAGGACAGTGTAAAAGCCTCCAACTGACAAGCCAAAGGAAAACAAGCAGGCCTTTTAAAATCTGGCTTCTGCCCCCCAGCCCTCTCCTCAGGCTCTTCCCACCTGCCTGACAGTTGTGAGTCACAATGCAATTTAAACAATGAGGTTTTATCAACAAGGGAAACAAAAGTCATTAATGCCACAAGTGGCCCATTATCTTACCCTAATACCGTTCAGTCCCCAAAGTCCCAAACACATGTCCAAGATGGTGCCCTTTCACCCCTCCAAACGTGAGGCAGTTACTTTGCAAAGCCCAGTCTTTCTTTTCTGTCTTCTCTCTGCTTTTTCTCTCTCCAGTGTTTTGAGCTCCTCAGCTTCTCCAAGGTTCTTCAAACGTTTTTGCAAAATGAATTTTCCAAACCCTGGGCTTTTTCCAGGCACCGGTTTTCCAGCTTTTAAACAAGTTTGCACATGGCCTCCCGCTCAGGCGCTGCACACTTTCTTTTCCAAGCCTGCCTTAGGCGGTGTCTGGCCACACTCACCCGGCCTGCCCTCAGCAGCCCCTGGTCTCCCCGGGGCCACCATTCAGAACCTGGCTCCACTGGCTACTCCTTTACCAGCCACTCTCCCAACATGGGTCCTTGCCACCACCAGTTCACTGTTCTGGGGGCGTCCGCCCAGCCCAGGCACTCCCTACAGCACACCACTCTCACGATTCCCCCTGGTCACTTTTGACCTCTCTCTTTTCTCATGTTCTTTTCACTCTCAGTTTTCTCTCACAGGTCTTTCTCTCAGACCCTGTCCACCAGGACAGTATTGATGTGGTCCTATATCACAAAGAGGGGTGCCCTGGCCCTCCGCTCAATCATGTTACTAGCAGTACTATCAGTTACTATCATATCTCCAATTTAGAAACGAGCAGCCTGACCCTCTGGGAGGTTAGCAGTGCCCCCAACCTGGCACATGAAGGGTGGTAGGGTGGGAGAGAAGCCCAGGCCACCTGATCCTAAAGCTTTCCTGTCATGGAAGGTTCTAGATCTCTTACTTTGGGACACAGAAATGAAGACAATGGCAGCAGAAGTAAATCAGAAGTAGACTAGATACAAGGGAGACTTTTGGAATAATATGAACAGGGGAAATGGTTCCTCCTAAAAGCTGGTCATCATTTCTTTAGGCCTATTTCAGATTTGAATGGCTGGTTCTCTCTGTTGTGTGGAAATTTAAATTTCATCTGTGAAAGGAAGCCTGTGCTTGTCGGAATAATTGTCTAGCCTATCTTTTCCCTCTTCACCTAGATCCTCTAACAGCTGCGCATTCAGGTAGGCTGTGATTAGCTCTACGGTGCAGCCACCAAGGCTTCCAAGCTCTTGATTGAAACCAATAAAGACTAAATTGCAGATTAGTTGACATTTGAGTTACAGGGAATGGACGTAATATTCGAATGGAAACAGCTTCCCGACTGCTCCCGGCTGCAGATTCCAGCCCCATTAAAGACAGGCTAACCGAGCCCAGTGAGGTTCACGTGGACCAGGCTTTAGGGTCCTGACAACGCCTGGATTTCATCCAAGGCCTCTCTCTTCCAGCCCAAGCAGCTGTTCTGGAACAGCGACTGCACGCGGCGCTGCCGCTGTTTCCGGCGTAACCTGATCCAGTGCGACCCGCGCCAGTGCAAGTCGGGTGAGGAGTGTGCCCTGCGCAACGGGGTGCGCGGCTGCTTCAGCACCAAGACCTCCTACTGCCTGGCGGCGGGTGGCGGGGTCTTCCGCACCTTCGATGGCGCCTTCCTCCGCTTCCCCGCCAACTGCGCCTTCGTGCTCTCCACCATCTGCCAGAAGCTGCCTGACATCTCCTTCCAGCTCATCATCAACTTCGACAAGTGGTCATCCCCCAACCTCACCATCATCTCGCCTGTCTACTTCTACATCAACGAAGAGCAGATTCTCATCAATGACCGGAACACTGTCAAGGTGACCAATCTGAGGTTGATTCTTAAGACATGTGCCAGGGAACAAGGCAGGGTTGAGGGGTTGGGGGGCTGCTTATTGTGGTTTCCCTAGATAAGCCCGTTTGAGGACGCTTGGTTGATGCTGCATTTGGTACCATATGTGGATGAGCAGATCTTCCAGAATGAAACTATAAAGATGCCACAGTGTCCCTCACTGAGGAGTCTGGAGACTCTGCAGGGAGGGTACAAAGGCTGACCAGAAAAGTGGCCTGGGTACCAGGCGATGAAGTGGTAGCTAAGTCAGCATCTGCTCAGCGTTCATTTCCAAGAAGCCTCTCATTTGGCTTTAAGAGCCTCCAACATTACTCTTGGTTCTGCCCACTTGTGCCAAGACCCACTCTTTGATCTCTGCCACCCTTTCTGGAAACTGAACAAAGGCAATCATTTGTCTTAGAGTAAATATAACTACCTAAATAAAAATGAAAAGCGCCCCACTATCAGAGGCTCCAAGGATGACATGTAAAGTTAAGAAAATGGAAAGCTGACAATGGTGAATTGTTCTCTTAGGCTGGTGGTTTGGTCTCTTGTGAATCTTAGGCCTGTCTGTGAATAAACGTGAATCCCCACCCCACTACCAGAGCCACTATGGCTGTCTGACTTGGGTTCTCCTTCTGCTCAGAAGATAATCTGCTCGGAACTTTTATGGACTGTGACTCTCAACCTCTCAGCCAAACCTACCTGCTCGAGGCAGGGAGACCTGGTGATGCTGCCAGGTCCCCAAAGTGATCACAGCCAGGGGGGACAGGATGAGAGTCAGGACACACATCCCCACTTTATGGGATGGGTATTAGTGTCTGTCTCTGCTTGGTACATGGGATCAGAAAATTATGTATTGAGTGTGTCTTTACTTGAAGAGTGATTGCGTAGTTTGGTATCCAGCATTGGACAAAAGATGAGCCGGGTTTTGCAGGTTTAACATGAGGATCCTGCACTTCAAAGATGAGTTTTAACCTCAGTGAAAACTGCTGTTTTTTAAAATTATTTATTATTTTACACTTGTAAAAGTAATTATTGTACAATATTGGCCATGTTTGCACGGTTGTTTTTTACCCCTTATTCCTCACCGCACCCACCTCATTCTCCTCCTTCCCCCCTCTGATCACTCCAACTCCTCTCACTGCAAGTTGTTGGCCCATGGGACTTTTCTTTTTTTGTTTTCAAACTATGTCCTTTTTTTTTCCCCTTGGATGCGGACTTGCCCTCCTGGACAGCAACAGATGAGGCTGTTCAGGTCTCCAGGAGTATCTGAGGCAGAACACGTTGGGAACTTGTTGTTGGGCAGAGGTGTGGTGCGCTTCTCCAGGATCCTTTCTGTCACTTATTGTTGGTTCTTTGCTAGACAGTTCTGACATCACTGCTATTGTTTTTGATAGTCCGATTCCTTTTGCAAATTGGTCCATGTTGAAGCAACTACTATGGTCCAGAATATAGGAAACAGTGAAACTGACCCCCTGAGAAAGCAAAACTGACATTGTTGCTGAACCAAAAACCCTGGGAATCATATTTTTAAAAAAGGCATCTGTTTTTCTCTCCAGAAACAAACATTACTAATAACCTAAGGGGGAAACCCAATTTATTTTATACATATAGGAAAAGCATGTTATATTCAGTCCTGAGGGCTAGAAAAAAGGAGCTCTTAGAAAGTAGGAAAATGAAAAATGTAGAAAATACTGTGTTTATAGGACCTCTGGGTGTGCAAGGGGAGGGGGCCCATGAATTTGAGCATTAGAAACAAGAAAACAATAAACACGGCAGTGATCCCCAGGTTCATTTAAACCGTGTTAGACACTCCTTAGCGTACGACTGGGATTTCATTTTCAGCAACTGGTTTATGTTGGGGAAAGATTGATACAAAAAGTCAGTTGCCTGTTGTGGGTTATGCTTTTCTAAACACTTTCTTGTCTCTCTGCTGACATATTTTGCTTCTTTGGGGTCTCTCTGGGTAGTAAGATGAGCACCCTGAAATTATAGGGCACAGGTTAACACACTACAGAATTTAGCCAGATCTGATTGCTGCCTCTTTTTATAAATAAAATTTAATTGGGACATTGCCATCCTCCTTTCATTATTATCTATGACTGCTTTCATGCCACAGGGCAGAGCTGAGCAGCGATCAAGAACCCATGATCTGCAAAACCTATAATATTTATTCTGGCCCTTTACAGTCTGCTGGCTCCTGTCATTTATTTTATTTTCCCTCCGCTAGGTGAATGGCACTCAAGTGAATGTTCCCTTTATAACCGGGTTGGCCACCAAAATCTACAGCAGTGAGGGGTTTCTGGTCATTGACACCAGTCCTGACATCCAGATTTACTACAATGGTTACAACGTCATAAAAATCAGCATCAGCGAGAGGCTGCAGAACAAAGTGTGTGGCCTCTGTGGCAACTTCAATGGGGACTTAACTGATGATTACGTCACCTTGCGGGGGAAGCCGGTGGTGAGCAGCGTGGTACTGGCCCAAAGCTGGAAAACCAATGGCATGCAGAAGAGGTGAGTATGCCACACTGCTAGGGGGTCAAGAGGGACAGAAGCCGCCAACTAATGAGCCACAGTGGGGTAAAAACCTTTTAAACTGCGGTCTGCTGCCCCGCTTTCTTGCCAGGTCTGCTTCACCCTCAGGTAGCAGTTGCCACTCAAATGCAGTTCAACAACAGGGTATTTATTTACTTACTTACTTATTTATTTTAATTTATACATATACATATTTCACATCATTGTGGTCCCTGGGGGTCCTCCACCACCTTCCCTCCCTGGCCACCCCTCCTGGTCCCCTCCTGCAGTTGTGTACTTTCATTTGGTTGTCCATATATTAGTGAAACCATTTGGTATCTGTTTTTTCCCTCTGACTTATTTCTGCCAGTATGATTTCTTCTAGGGACATCCATGTTACCAGAAAATCACCAAATTTGTCGTTTTTTCTTGATGCGTAATACTCCATTGAACAACAGGGTTTTATTAACAAGGGAATTCAACAGGGAAAACGAAAAGTCCTTACTACCACAAGTGGCCAGTTATCTGACCCCAATTACTATTTTCAGTTCCAAAAGTCCCAAAGACACATGTCTGAGATGGTGCCTTTTGTCCCTCCAAACCTAAGGCAGGCACTGCCAAGTCCAGTCTCTCTCTGGCATCTTCTCTTCCCTTCTTCTCTCTCCAGTGTTCTGCACTGCTCCGCTTCTCCAAGGTGCTTCAAACTTTTCCCACAATTGCTGATGCACAAATCAGCTCTCCAAATCCCTGGCCATCTCCAGGTACCAGCTCACTATTCCAGGGGACCTACCCTGGCCAGGCCACGTGAGCCTGTTCTCTCAGCCCACGATTCTCATCTCTCCTTTTCTCCTTTTTCCTTCCTCCTTCCTTTTATTTGCCTTTTGGTGCATCTTACTTCTCACGTGTCTTTCTCTCAGAACCCGCCCACCAAGGCATTTTAATGCCTGTTCACTTTTCAACTACATCACTACCTCGTGTCAACATGAGCCTCTGTGGCTCCAATCCTTTCCTGTCCCTGGGACATGCCTATTGTGCTTTCCTTTGCCTCACCCTCCCTTTCCTGCAGAGAGCCGGGCCATGGGTTGTTGGAGTTTTCATGAGACAGACAGGCACATCAGAGGCCTTATAATATCTTGGATTGTTCAAGAGAGAGCTGTGCAGGATGAAAGGACTATAAGTGGTCAAGCCATCCTGCTCTAGGTTGAACAGAAGAGTGTCCCTCAGATTAGAACCTTGAAGCTGGCTGCCCTAGCCCTACTGGGGTGGGATGGAGGGTGGACTCAGGAGGAAAAGGACTCTCTTTTGCTCCCTCCTCCTTTGCTCTCCTTTGCCCCATTGTCTGCCTGTGACTCTTAAGAAGTAGATGGACATCAGTAAAGCTTTCTAAGAAACAAGTCACCACAGTTCAAGCCATTCTCTGCCCAGCTGAGAATGAATGAGCTAAGCCAGTTATTTCACAGGTGTTTGATTCCTGGTCTCTCTGAGCTCTGAACTATGTTAGGACCTTTCTGAATCTACAGGTGTGCTTGGCTTTTCTGGAATTTTTTTTTTTTTTGCTTCCACATGCTCTACATTCTTGTGCCTGAACTTGGCTAACATTAGCTAAAACC
>PVHY01025771.1:0-18006 GCA_004024945.1 Uropsilus gracilis
TCTCTCTCCTTTGCTTAATTCCTCACACATCAGCCCTGCCGAAGGCCTTGCCCTTGCAGAGCTAAGGCCTGACAGGAGTATTTTCGGCACCCAGCCAGCCTGGAATGAACTTGAGGTGCTGAAGAAACAGGCGTTTGGAGAGATGAGGATACAATTTCTTTTTTTATGTGGGCCCGTTAAAATCTAATGGACATTGGGGTCTGGCTTTAAATTCGGGTCTTTATCTAACCCTTAAAACCCAAGTCGTTTCCGGTACTTACGACACCCCAGGCTAGACCACTAAATCTTCCAGAAACTTGTCTGGGAGACTGGCCGCGGGGGTGGGAGAGACCAAGGGCCACCACACCTGTTACCTGTAGCAGCTATAACGATGACATTTCAGGACTCCCGGTTTGAAAGGGCTCACCGACTGGCTGGCCGCTGCCGGAAGTGAGCAGCCGGAGGTGCTCGGCTCTTGGCAGTGAGATCACCAGGGCCCCATCGCTTGGTGCCCATCACAGCCTCTGCATTTCCTTAATGAATTAATTTAGCTCCCGACACTTGGTATTAAGCAAGTAGTTATTTTGGGAATCTAAGAGAAGGAGCTGGAAGACTTTTAAAAAAAAACTTCTTTTGGAAAAAAAAAAGTATTCCATTTTGAAGTCTGAGACGACTGGCGACTGGGCACCCAGGCTCCGGGCCCGTCCGGGAGGACGGTGTGGACGTGGCTGAGCGCAGCGGCCTGCGGGGCCAGTGTTCTCGCTCCTCCTCCGTGGAAGGGATTTTTTTCTGCTGTTAAGAACGGTGGAGGCCACAGCACCCAAACTCCATGCAGTCTGTTTGGAAGTATTGTTTAGATTACTCTCGCTTTTCAAATTGAGAGAAACTTAGTTTAATGGGAAAATAGCTGTATTGCTATCTTGGTGTGTTTGCCTTAGCGTTTAAAAATAGTTTGTTTTCATATCCTGAATTTCATCCTCTACGTGTTTGCTTGTTTGATGGAAACCCGTCTCTCTCTCTCTCTCTCTCTCTCTCTCTCTCTCTGTGTGTGTGTGTGTGTGTGTGTGTGTGTGTGTGATACCAGCGCACACAGGCAGGCGGTCAAATGGTTGCAATCTCACAACCCCAAATCAGTTGCAATTTCACAGCTGGCTAAAGGAACCTGGAGCATTTGCTTTTAACTTAAACCATCTTTTCCCTTCCTCCCCCATCAGCATACCCCTTCCCCCCATCCCAAAGCCCCCTCCCTCAGCGATATTTATTTCTTCCTTAAAAAAGGAATGCTGCGCCTGTTTGCAGAAGTCTCTGTTGGAATAGATTTTCAGGGGTTATGTATTAAATGTGTTTGAGGGCGATTTCAACCCTCAGCCTGGTCGTCCCAGTACTAATGGTAGCAGGGCCTATTATAGAGAGGCAAAGAATATTGTAAATGGCTTATGCAGAAAAACCATTTAGATAAAAATGCAATTTTCCCTTCTGCATAGAGTGCTAAGAATTAATAGCACATTCTTTCTAAATGGGTATTTTTATATTATATTTCCCCCCTAATGAAATTCTTTTCCCAAACAGGAGTATGTTTCATTTTCAACTTTAGAGTAAAATTGATCTGTTTTTAAGCCTGCAAAAACTGCTGTCCCAGTTTTCAGCAGGTCCATTCCCTCCCCACTCTGTGCCTGAGACTTCTGAAGTTCGATCCTGCAGAAGATGGACATAATAGTTATGTCTCTTTACTGTCCATGTTAAGGCTACAAATAGGGAGAGGGGCTGCATTGGCCCACAGTTCGGTTTCTCCTTCTTTCTTCTGGGATGAATTTGGGCACAATGGGTAGTTTCATTCAACAGGTAGAGGACTCAGTCTTGAACTTGGAGCTATTTCTCCTTGGTCCTGGCTGGGTGGTAGGCTCACCTCTCTCTTCCTCCTCTTGGTGTGTCTGTCTGTCTGTCTCCCTGACTTCTCTGCTATGTCCCAGGATGCCTAGGTGCCCACTGCCTGCCTCCATTTTGCAACAACTGTGAAAGAGGGTATTTGTAGCCCCCACAAACTCACTGAGGGGTGTCCAGTGGCTCAGCTTTCTGCCAGCGTCTAT
Source organism: Uropsilus gracilis (assembly GCA_004024945.1). Classification (NCBI taxonomy): domain Eukaryota; kingdom Metazoa; phylum Chordata; class Mammalia; order Eulipotyphla; family Talpidae; genus Uropsilus; species Uropsilus gracilis. Next base: position 2,067 of record PVHY01025771.1, read on the forward strand.
GTAGCCATTTTGGGAGGTGTGGGAATTCAGCACTTCTTAGCAGACTGACCCCATGCATAGCAGGAGGAGCGTGTGACAGCCTAGTTGTGGAAAGTCTTTGCAAGCTCATTGCGTTGACTGCCATGGAGAGTGTCTGCTGACCCAATTTTCCCTGCCTGGCTGTGTGTGTAAGTGGAGATATTGGGTGGACTTGTGTTGGCAACTTAGATGTTTACATGTGACAGACATCAGAGCTGCTGTGAATGTCCCCAAAGATGTGCTTGTAGTTTTCACTGTTGAAATTGCACTAAGGTGAATGTTTAAGTAGAAGTCTCAGAGTGGGAAAGGACTCCCATGTTTGTGCTCCTTTTCAGTAACATTTTCCAACTGAGAGGTCCAAGGCTCAGAGAGGGTGAGCAACTTGGCTAAGGTCACACAGCACAGCTGCAGAGGAAGGGTTAGATTATTGCTGACCCTTGGCCTTAGTTTTCCCTTACTACCTCTTGACTAGCTCATCGAGGAGCAAGGAGCTGATTTTACCTGGCTAAACCTTATGCACATCAGGATTGAAAATTTTTTAAACTATAGGTTTCCAAACCTTTTGTGGAAAGAAGCATGACACACATATTCTTGTAATGGCTACTCTTGTTCCCCTGCTTATAGAGGGAGACATTACAAAGGAGATTGTTCTGGGTTTTGGGTCACTGCAGTGGTATCAGATCCTGCCATATAAGTGGGATGTGTTTTCGGTCTGGTTCTCGAACTCTTCTGAACTCCATGACTTCAGCCATTTCTGTGTTCCTTCTTGATTTCTTCTTGGTAAAATTGAAAAAAGTAAAAAAGAATGGTTACTGTGAGGAATAAATAGAATGCTTATAATTAAGTGGTTAAGAACACAGTCTCTGGAATCAGACCTTGCCTGTTTTTAAACCCTGGCAACTCTGTTTCCTAACTGTGTGACCTCGATAGGTTACTTAACTACTCTGCGCCTCCATTCCTCATCAGTGGAAGAGAATAATAGTGGTTCCTTCCTCATGGGGCTGAGTTATTCAATGAGTTAATATACACACGAGTTGATGCTCAGAAGACTGTCCAACACAGGAAGTTCTGGGCCAGTCCCAGCTCTTATTGACCGCTTACTGTATGCCAGATGTTTCATATGTAGTGTCATCTGTCCCTTTGAAGTGTACAATGGCATGGCTGCTATTGTTGTCCCATCTTGGGGTTGGGAGTGGCTCACGGAGAGGCTGTGGGACTTGTTGTGGGCAGACTAGTGGTTTCGGCTGGAGGAGAGCTGCCCCCAGTTGCACATCAGCAAGCGGCTTGGGTCTGGACAGGAATTGTGTTTGGCTACATCTGGACTGGCACCCACTGTTCCTGCAGCAGCAGCTCTGGCCTCCCTGTAGGGCCGTCTCTTGAAACTGGGCAGTTGGCCCCAGTGCAGACCTTGGTGGATGGGTCCTAGGCTGGGGCGGCCAGCCGTGGCTGGGCATGGGTTGCTGGCGGCGGGATGGCAGTGCAGCGATATTTTTCTTCTGCCTGACAGCTCTCCCTGTGCTTGGAAGGAACAGTTCCCTGATATGCGTGAGTAATGGTCAGCCTTCTTGTTGAAGGAATTCATGAGATGAGCAGGTCCCTGAGCACTTTGCCAGGAGCCTGCACCAGCCATAAACAATCTGGGAGCTGGCAACAGAAAAATTAAACCCCTGTGTCTGTCACCTCAGGTGGGGCCTCAGGAACCTGGCAGGCTTGGTTGTGGTTATGGGAGGAGGGAGGTGGGAGGGAGGAAAAGAGGGAGAGAGAGGGAGAGGAAAGAGATGAGGAAGAGAGAGCACAAGTGAGCACGTTTGATGAGGGGGTATGAGAGAGAGGGCTTAGGGGTTAGTGGGCCTGGATTCAAATCCCAGGTGTGGTGCTTGTGTGCTGTGTGACCCTGGGCAAGTGGGTCTCCTCTCTGAGCCTCAATTTTCCCACCCATAGTACAGGTGTCATCTCTGTGCCCAGATTCTCTGAGACTTGTGTGGGGTTGATGAACTCTGTACCTTGGGTGCAGTAAACAGTAGGTTGTGAGACAAAGGGATTTGCAATCAGCCAGAGGCATTTTCTGCTCTTGGGACTCTTGGTCAAGTTTTAATAACTCCCCCAGCTCTCTACTGCAAACTGGGGAGAGTAACACACCTCCCTCAGGGTCCTGGTTCCCACCCAGGCTTGATATGGCCTCCTCCTCACCTCCAGGGTGCACTTCGAGCTATTTTTAGTTATGACAATGGCAGGGAGAGAGAGAGAGAGAGAGAGAGCACAAGGGATGCTGCTAAACATTTTATAGTTCCCCAGGTTTACCTCTTTCCTCCCCAACAATTACCCAACCCGAAGTGTCAAGAGTATCAAGATTGAGACACCCTGAACAACACGAGGGACTAAAGTCAAAATAATGGACAAGGTAGAAAAGTCTGAATTAAAAGGCATCTGGTATGTTTATTCATTCAACAAACACTACCAAGCACTAACCCCATGACAACACTGTGTGAGGTGCTCGCATGCAGTGGGGAAGCAAAGAGGCAAAACCCCTGCCCTTGTGAAGTCATAGAGTGAGCAGGGCTGGGAGCAGAGATTAGAGGTAATGCGCATGAGCATTTTTAAAGTGAGCCTCTTCTCTTCGAGGTGGTGCAGGTTAAGCTCAGCTCTGAATGGTGAACAGAGACAGTCAGGGGTGTGCTAGTAACTGTTCAGCCACTGGCTCTCGAGGGAGGGGGGAGAGGGAGACGGTCTGCTTTGTGATGTTTGCTGATTCCCCTGGTGTAAATACTCCCACCCCACTGTGGTGGGGAGCACTACAAGGGCAACTGGCTTGCAGAATTCCTGAATATTTAACAATAGGTTCCCACACCCTGGAGCCAGCTGTGTCAAGCTCTGCAGGAAGGGTGTTCCAGGCGAGGGGGACAGCAGTGCAAGAACCCCAGGACTGAGTGGGCTTGTGCCAGGAATGGAAGGGGCTGGTGTGGCAAGAGATGGTTCAGGCAGCAGGGGTTGAGCCGCTTGTCATGGTGGTCAAACCAGGAGTTGGGATTTTATCTTAAAGGGGCCTGGGAGGCAGGGGAAGCTGTTGGGTCTAGGAGGGATGAGGTCTGATGACAAAGGGTAGATGTGCAATTAACGGTGTTGTGTCTGAACCCCTGGCAGCTGAAACAGTGTCAGTTTTCCTTCTCTTCCCTCATGCCTGGCCCCTTCTGAGAAGCAGATCTTCCAGTAGTTTGGCAGTACCTGTGGCCTGGTTTGGGCAGGGGGGTCTTCCATCTGGCCCCCAACAGGGTGCTTGGCCTGCCACAGGTGGGGGGTGTGGGGGATGTCCGCCCTCACTCAGAGCTGGGCAGGCCAGATTTATGTCTCAGTCCAGGGAGACTCTGTTTCCTTCTTTTCCCAGGCATTGTTCTCCAGGTCTGACAGAGGTCGCCTGGACAGGAAGGCGTAGACCCGGCTGGGGACCAGCCCGAGGAGGCTCAGAGGCCTGAGCCTCTGGGTGACCCGGGCCTGACGTCACCTTCTGGAAGCTTTTCCTTTGCTTTCCTCTCTGACTCCCTGAATTGGAAAGGAATCTTAAAGTCCACAGTCATCAAGTGTCAATCACACCAAGTCCCATTTCACAGATGAGTAAACTGAGGGGCAGCAAGGCAGAGCAATCTGCCCAACGTCACCTGGCTAGGGGGTGGAGGGCATAGTGCACACTTGGCCCTGTCTGACCTGCAGTTCTATGCTCAGAACAAACGAGACCCAGAGGGAAGATGGCTTCCCATCGACAGATGCTCAAAATACAAACCAACTCCTGGCCTTGACACGCGGCCCTCCCCCAGCAGTTGCCAGCCATGCCACTGACTCATCTTCCATTCCCCACAGGTGACGGTGTAGTGGGCACAGCTTCAGACTTGGGGTGTGGGAGGTGGCTTGTTGTGACTGGGGCAAGGCCCTGCGACTTCAATGAACCTTGGTTAGCTGGTCTGTCAAATGGGTCAAATCTGGGCTCTCCTAGGGCTCCCATAGCAAGGAGTACCAACCTGTGTATCTGTACCTGTTACCATCTTTCTCTGTGCCCTGCGGCAGGCTAGAACAAAACAGACCCCATGCCTTTGGGGTAGGGAGTTACCAGCTAATAAATGGAGAAAAACACAATTGCATTGATGTTCAATAGATGTTTGGTGGTATAAGGAGAGCAGATTTGGGGTGGGACTTCTGGCTAGGATGGTTTGGCATCTCTGACATGAGTTGAGACCCCAGTGAAGACAAAGTAGCAGTGTCCCCAATACCTGGTACTGGCTCGGTAGATATCCAGCAACCCAAAAATTGTAAGAAGGGGCTTTGTCAGTTGCAAGGGTGCATCCCTGTGAGTGCCAGCCTAACATCCCCTAGGGCTAGGATGGATGAAAGGGGTTTCTTTCAGCAGAGGTAGGGGTAGTTAAGGGTCAGGGATCATAGCCTCCATCTCTGCAGGGGTGAGTAAGGAAGGGGAGGAGGCACTGGACATTGTAATTCCCAGCCTTGCTTATTTCTCTCTCTGCTCATCTCTACCAGCATTGGTCCCAGTACCCAGTACCCCCCCCCACCGCCTCCCTTCCCCTTGCATTCTTTCACCACCATGGGCCTCAGAGTCCTTTTCTATTTTTTGGCTTACGTCGGGTCAGTATTGGAAATAATGAAAAACCCAGCATCTGATCCATCATAGCAATCCCTAAACCTTGACATAAATATGGTGCCTTTTTTTTTTTTTTTTTTTAAGAGACTAGGTCTCGCTATGTTGCCCAGGTTAGTCCCAAACCTGCAACTCAAGTGATCCCTTGCCTCAGCTTCCCAAGGTGGGGATTACAGGCACTCGCCACCACACCCGGATATTTACAGTGCTCTTTACTCCTGGGCAGGAGGGCTTGAAAACCTAGGAGGTGAGAAAGTGGCATATTGCAGGAAGTAGAGGGGCAGGTACCCCATCTTGGGATCACGCCTTCCCTTGTAGACTGTGAGGGTGATCTTGGGTGTTGCAGGGGTGGGGTGGGAAGAAGAATGGAAGCCACTGGGCCTGACAGAGGTTCCCTGATGGCTTGATGCTTTAGAGCAATGCCAAGTGAGAAAATGCAGCCTAGACAAAAATCATGCATTTTCTGGAGCCCCTTTGAGTTCTCAGTGTCCTGATCCCCATTTGAGTTTCCAGGGTCCCGATCCCACATCTTATACTCTCCGTTGTGCAGTGTTTGAAGCACCAGGCCCTTGTGAGTGTCAGGAAACTTTCTCAAAGTCATGACAACAGTGCTAATAATACGCACAAGAATAGTAATCACCATATCTTCTGTCCATGGATGGTGATATGTTCTTTGTGGGTGGTTATGAGACCAAGCGTGTGTAGCCAATATGAACTGTGCTGACTGATAGGAGGCCCCAGTAGCTATTACCTGCTGTTTTGTCATCGTCCTGGGTCGCTGGCTGGGGACAGTGTACCTTGGAGGACTTCCCTCTGGTGTGTGTTTCCCCCTAAACCCGTGTGATGGTGAGCAAACCCGTTTGCTGGAGATTTCTCCTAGATTTGGCTTTTGGAAAGAAATCGCTTCTGATGCTCTGCCTCGAGCATTCCATTGCAGTTTAAGCAAACAAAGATGGGACATTGAAGATGGTGCAGAGGGTCAACATTTTACCTGCCCCCAGTGGGGTACACCCGTCTCTCCGTCTCTGGCTTTCATGACCAGGTGCAAAAATTATTTGCACACCAGTTCCTGGGGCACAGAAAAAAATAACCCTGACTGTGGCCCCCCAGGTATTTGCTCTGTCTCTCTCTTCCCTGTTGGCTCCCCCCCCCCTTCTTTTCCCTTCTCTCCCTTTCATTCCTGGAACAATTGTCCTGGCCAGTTCCTTTGGGTTCCTCCACACTCCCTGCCAAAAACAAAAACCATTCTTAACCCCAGATGACCAGACCTGCAGTCGTTTTGTCTGGTATGTGGCGTCTGCCTTGGGGAGTGGGGGGGCATGCATGCTTCCAATTTATATTCCGGTATGCCAGCTTCCAGGGGAACAGGGACTTGGGGAGAAAGGCCTCAAACCGGAGTCCAGAACCACTTGTTTTCAAGAGAGGAGAGAAGATGACAGAAGGGCCATGAGCTCGGGGGTGTGAGGCCAGCCTGGGGGCCACGAGGGGCCTCTGGGTCAGGACAGACCTGGCCTCGTACCCCTTTCTCCCCACTTGTTAAGCTGTGTTGTGGGTTTTGGATTTTTACTCTGTATTCTATTTGGTTATTATTATTTTTTAATGAGGTCAGACTGAAAATCCATCTGCCTGGGCCTGCCCGCCTAGGTTTGAAGGCAATTAAACTGGAGACTAACCTCTTAATTAGGGTTTCCCTGTGTAAATCTCATTTGATAAATTCCTTATCATCCTTGGTTTTAACTACAGTGCGTCCTGGAGAGGGGATTGAGCTCCCCCGGGATCTCTCAGTGAATCTCCCCCAGAGAGGCCGCCCTGCTCTGCAAATGGGGGCTGAGGGGTTGGGGTGGGGTTCTGCCAGCCAGAACCTCCCCCAGGAAGAGCTGGGAGAGGCCTCTTTCAGGGTTAATTAATCAGAAAATGTAGTGGTGTCCAGTGATTCTGGAGGGCTTGTCTGCCACCTTCTTATTCTTCTGTTTCCCACTGCTGCCTCCCTTTTGGGTCTTTCTTAAAAAAATGTTTTTTTGGGTAAGCTGAAGTCTGCTAAAGGAAATCTGCAGCTCCCCTCCTTCTTCCTTGTCTCCCCCCAACTCTAAGTTTGTCTGTGTGGATGGTTACATTTTTTTTTCCTTCCCTTTTTTTTTTTAAATGCAAGTGTGGCTGGGAGTGGAAATGTCAGAGGTCAGGCTTCAGGCAGCAGGGAGGGGGGGGCAGCCTTGGCTTCTGTCTTTGCCATTTGGGAGAAATCAGAGCTTGAGTTTAACCCTTTGGTGCCCAGCCCCTGCCTGTGGGCTTGGGGGTCTTTCCTGACTTTCTTCACTACAGTCAGGGGACTTGGTCATTGGGATTCCTTCCCTAAGATTTTAGGCCAAAAACCACTTCCATGGTTGGGGTTCAGGTTGGGGTGGGGGGGACAAGTCATAGCAGCATCCCTAGATGGCTGTCAGTTTGGGTTTTGGGTTCCAACAGTATAGACTGAGCAGCTAAGGCATGCTGGCTTCACAAGTCACTGATTTGGATGGGGTTCATGGGTCAGGCTTTAAGCCTGTTAATATCCCAGAAGATATCCCACATCACAGATGAGGAAACTGAGACCTAGGAGTCTGTGATGAGCTGAGTCTCCAGCTGCTAATAGTTAGGCTTTGGATTGGGGTTCAGCTCTCCTTGTTCCCTCAATTCCTGTTAACCAGGCCCCTCTTCCCCTGGTCCAGTATGGGGAGAGGTTGACTCAGGGCTGCACTTGGACACCGAACACCGTGCTGAGACACTGAAGGGGACAGTTTGAGAACTGAGCATATGCCAGTTACCCATGGCATCTTCACATGCCTGTGACATAGATACGTAGGTGGACCCATTTTACAGATGAGAAGGGCGAGGTGTCCACAAGGAAAGAACCTGCCTGTGGGAGTGGCCAGCAGGTGTTAAAGTCCAATCTGCCCCTCCATCTCCCTGCCCACTGGAATCCCTAGTGGGAATGCTACCAGTTCCTGGGAATAGGAAGACACATGCAAAGCTCGCTTATCATGATCACTGGATCTCCATCACCAGTGGAGCTGCCTGGGGCAGTGGTGAGATGCATGTTCTATGAAATAGGACTCAGGAGAAGGTGGCTGGGTATCATCAGGGTCATGGGGATCTGGGCCAGCAGTGGCTGAGGTGAGCACCTGGCAGAGTTGCTCTTGGTACCTGGTGCCCCTGTGGGAGTGATAATAGATGTTATCTCTGAGCTTCATCTGTGAAGTGAGGATGGTGGCAATGCCAACCCTGTGGGGTTCTGTGAAGACCATACCCAATCATATACAAGGCTTTATGATCAGTGATTTGAAGCTGGTAAATTTCAATTTACATGAGCTATTATTGTTTTCATTCCTAAGCATGGAGGGAAAAAAATGTAGATACAAAAGAAATCTCAAAGGGAAGATCCCCATGTGATGATTTCTACTCCTGCTTAGATGACCAGGAAGGTGAGGGTTCCTGGTGGAAGTGGGTGAGAACTGGCCCCTGAGGGGCATTGCCCCAACCCAGCATGAGGAATTGGCCTTGGAAACCCTGGCTGGGTGACTCTGAGCAAGTTACTTTACCTCTCTGTGCTTTGGTGGTGGGGAAGGAATGACAGTTTCCTCGGTTGGCAGTGGCATAAGTCTGGATCTTGATCTGTCGCCAGAGCAGATGGAGCGCGCTTCATGGCTCTGCGACCCATCCTGCTGGTTGGGCCTCAGTTTCCTCATCTGGAATGGGGAAGCTGTGGTGAAGCTTAGAGGAAGTGATACACCCAGACGTGTTGTGCAGGCTCTGAAAAAGCTGTTCAGACACCAAGGGTTATTATTAGAATAGTAGAAAGAGGGGTCGCTTTTCTGCAGAGCATAAAAGAAACCTGAACACATGGGAAGCAGCTCCAGGTCTACATGGAGATATGTTTGCTCTGTGTCTGCCCCCAAGGGGGCACCGTGGGGGATGGTGAGAGAGTCAAGCAAATAAAAAGACCAGCGTGGTTTGTGGGGGCTGGGGTTTGAATAGTTGTGCCTCTTTTGTTGTGTGGCCTTGAGTGAGTCCCATTGCTGCTCTGTGCCTCTGTTTTCTCATCTATAAAATGGGTGCAGTAGAGTTCCTACCTGATAGGGTAACTGTGAGGACAAAGTAAAGGGACACATTCAAGGTGCCGGCCTGGGGTCCCTCACGATGCCTTGTGTTTGATCCTCACGCACACCCGTCACCGTGACAACCACTCAGGCCAAGAGCTGAGCCTGGAAAGGTCTTTGGAACTGCTTGAAGCGGAACTTGAATTCTCCCCTTGCTGGCCGGTGGCCTCCCTTCCTCCCTCCCTCTGAAACCAAAGCCCAGCATCTGTTTCCCCAGGAGCTGCTTAATATTCTGCCGTGGTAAAATGAACTCATTGGAGCCACCCGAAAACAGCTGAATGAACCCCCGGCGCCCAGCGGCCTTTCAGAGCAGCTCCAGACCCCCCTCAGGCTGGCAACGACAGCAGCTGTAGGAGAGGGGCCCCCTTTTCTTCTTGTTGCCTATGCCCCCAAATGGGGCTCCTGGAGGGCTGGGCTGGGGAGGGGGGAGGTTGGGACTTGGGGAAGGAAGGCCCATTTGGGGCTGCAGATGTACTTCTTGGCTTAGAAATCATGTGTGTGGGGCTTCTTTGGGGAGCCTGAGAAATCTAGACCTCCCCCAATCTCTTCTTCTTTCTTCTTCCCCTCCCTAGCCTCAAACGGGGCCCAGTGGAGGTAGAAGCCCAGCTTGCAAACAGCACTTTCAGATGATGATGGTGATGGTGGTGATAGCTGTGTCCATCGAGCACTTGCTGACTTGCCAAGCACATCATCTGCACTGTCTTGTTGATACCTCAAACCTTGACACCAATTTCCTACCCTTAGTCCCATTTGACAGGTGAGGAAACTGAGGCCTGAGAAGTGAACTGGCTTGTCCAAGATCACACAGCTCGGAAGTGGCCAAGCAGAACTTCAACCAGAGCCTAGCCCTCACCTGGGTAGCTTGCAGATGTTGTTTGGGGCCCAATGGCCTCTTCTGTCAGTAGGGGTTGGGGGAGTGGGGGCAGTCTTAATGTGTCCACATGAGGGGCATCCTGAGGTTAAGTGACTGCAAGCTGTGGAACACTTCCACAGGCATACAGTTGGTGCTCATTCATACCAGCTAACCTTATATTTACTTGATGGCGGTGTAATGCCTCCTGACTGTTCAGTCCAGACCTCAGCACCCTCACCCTTCTGCCATCCGGTCTTTACTATGTGAGGTTCCTTTGGAAAGCAAATGGCAAAACCAAGTCCCTCCAGGTAGAAGCCAAATTAATTTCATATAATTATCCTTGATAAAATTAAACATTACTTGCAATTAGTTTTGGGCAATATCTCCACTGAGAGGTGGCAAAGCAGTGGGGTGAAGATGGGCCTGTCTGGTGCCCACTGGTTCATATACTCCACTGTGGTGGCTGGAGTGACTGGGAGCAGGCTGCTCTTGACTATACCCCATCAGAACTTGAACCTGCAGTGCTGATATCTCTTTGAGGCAGAGAGTGCTGGGAGAGCCAGCATTTATAATCCCTTTCCACTGTCCTTTTATATTTGAGAAGTCTTAACAAGTAGACCTGGACTTGGTTTTCCAGCAGGGGGCCTGATAATGTGTTTGTCTCTTGCTTTGCTACCTTGTTGAACGTTCCCAAAGGTTGACTCCAGAAATAAAATCCGATGCTCAGTGTTTTCTCCCCAGGATTTAAAGCTAGCAACACCTTTTCCCAGCTGTGAGGCATTAGCCAAATCATTTCCTTTCTCTAAGCCTCAGTCTAGCCCATCTGTAAAATGGGGGTAACTTTTACCCCCATTAAGTTTTTAAGTAATCTTTTCCATTAAGGATCAGATGGCATATCTTTTGGGGTTTGCAGGCCTTCAAATCTCTGTCACAACTACCTGATACCCCCCTTGTTATGCAAAAGATGTTACTGACACTGTACAAAGGAGTGGACTTTGCTGTGTTATGATAAAATATTAAGTATGGACACTGGCATTTATGTAAGTTTCATTTGTCATGCAGTAATCTTCTTTTGATTTTTTACAACTGCAAAAAAAAATGAAAAAGAAAATTCATTGCTCATGAGAAAAGAAAAGAAAAGAGAAGACACCCAAGCCCAGGAATTACTTGGTGGCCAGAGTTGGTGGGTAGGTTGTAGTTTGCCCACCCTTGAGTTGATCCATGGGAAACACTTAGCACAGAGCTCAGCGCAGAAGGCCTGATCAATAAATAGAAACTACTGCTATTATGATTGTCTGGATGGGAAATACATTTTATGGGTATATTTAAGAGTAAGTTAAAAGCAGATTTGTACAGTGATGTTGGGTGATGATGATGATAATCAATCTTTTTTCTGCCTATACTGTCTGCACATGTTCTGTGTGTTCTCTGACCAAGGCAAGACCTGTCCCTTTAATGCAGGGAGACCTATTGCAGGGACACGATTGCCCAGGCTGCCTAGTTCAAGGTCACCCAACTTGAGTTCACCTGGCTCTCTACCTGGCCATTGAAAGCACACTGGCCCGGAGGGCAGAGGCCTTCCTTACCTGAACCTCAGTTTCTCCATTTGGAAAAAGTGCCCTTCAAACCCCATTTCCTAGAGCTTTTGACTCTGGCTGCTAAGTGGGTGATGGACGGCGAGACTCTCTTCCTTGCCTCCAGGTTACCCCTGACCAACGTTCCTGCTGCTTGTGTTGGAGGACTGTGGGATCTGCTGCTGCACTGGCCAGAGAGGACTTGACTCATTCAAGTCTTGTAAGATAAGGTCTGGGATTGCACGGCCTAGGTTGGCGTGAGGACTGCGAAACTGTGTGATCCGTGCTGTGTGCTTTCGATGTCAGTATTGGATTATGATGGCCTTCTGGTGATTGTCTGACCAGGGCTGGCCTCCTCGGGTCTTGGACTCTCACTTTGCTCATCATCTGGAAAAAGGGACAATGAGGTGTAGGTTGCCATGAGAATAAAGGAAGGTGCTGGTGAAGACGGATTTGGACCTAGTCACATAGATGATCAATAAATCAACATCATTATTACTATTGTTGTTATTATCATTGCTCTTCTTATTCTTCAGCTGCTGGATTTCTAGGCCTCTTTTTTGTGAACTGTGACATTTGACTATTCAATGGTGATGAGGGAGATTCAGTAGAGGAGAATAGGAGGCAGGAGATCTGAATTTTAATCCTGGCTTAGCCTTGACCCACTGTCTGACTTTGGGCAAGTTGCTTTGTTTCATGGGGCCTCAGTTTCTTCCTCTCTGTGATTGGGCTAGATCAGGTTTACAGAGTGTCATGTATTAATCCATTTAATCCAGATTGATTAGTTCTGCCTGCACAGAGCATTGTGTTGAGAAAGACTGAGGCTGTGTCTGGGTTCCCCAGGAGGGAGTGCCACAGTTGATTAGCAATGTCTGCCATGAACTCAAGAGGAAATGGTCTGGTGGGAATCTCAGGTGATTGGTAAATCTGGAATAGGTGACACTTGTGTGACTCCTTCCAGTCCCAAATTTACCTCAGTCTATGGAAACTTCTTTGGAAAATGATGGGTCTTTTGTAAGGAAACAAGTTGGTAGCCACTGATGCCAACTGAGAGACTGTAGATTCTAATTCTAGATCAGTGTTGTCCAATAGAACTTCCTATGATGTTGGAGAGGTCTCTTGCCTTTCCTTTTTTTTTTTTTTTTTGAGACTAGGTCTTGCTATTTTTGCCCATGGAACCGCAGGCTCTCGTTGCCCAGGGTACCATGGACTCAAGTAATCCCCAGCCTCAGCTTCCCAGGTAGCTGGGATTACAGGCGTGCATCACCACGCCCAGCTATTTTTTGGGACTAACTCACTGTGTTGCCCCCAGCAGGACTCAAACCGCAATCCCTAACCCCAGCTGCTTCATAGGCTGAAGCTTACAGGCACGAGCCACTGTGCCTGGCTGGTCTCTTGCCACAGACAGTTGTGGAACACTGAAGATCTACTTAGCTGTGGATGAGAAATTAATTTTTAAATTTTATTTCATTTTAAATTTAAAAGGTCTCTTGTGACTAGTGGCTGCCATATTGGATAGCTCGGTTTTAAATGCATAGAGCCTCTGAGTGTGTAGGGTCCCCGAGATCATTGGTTCATATGCTGGGAGGCTTGTTTGTGTACAAATACAAGGCCAGCTGGAAACAGACTGCACTAGTGCTGCTCAAGTGGGTAAGCACTGTCTGGGAAAGTAGGTGCTTTCTCTTCTGCACTGCTCATTTCGCTGGGGGCCTGTTTCCCTTAAGACTCAGACCCTTTTGGTGGCTGAGACCTGGTTTGGATGAGCTTTCCCCAGATGGAGTATATGCCAACTTCTCCCGATCCCTTGGCATCTCAGAAAACATACAGGTTTTTCCAGATGCAGAGTAGCAGGCCAAGAGGGAAGGGAAGGTGACAGGCCATTAGAAGAATGGACATCAATTTTTATTCTTTTTTTTTCTTTCTGTCTTTGTTCTGCTCTCTCCTTTCCTTTCCTCCCCCCCCCCCTTTTTTTCCCTCCCTTATTTTTGCATGGGGCAAAAATGTGGAAACTGACTTGGCTTCATTTTGCCTCAGTTGCTCCCCAACTGAGTGGGGTGGGTCAAGTTGCCCTACCTCTCTGAACCTGTTTTCTGAATCCTTTAAAAGTGGCTAGCAGACTCTCCTGCTGAAGGCTGATGGGGGGCTCCAATGCAGTAATGGGTGTGACTCATTCAGATTGGTGTCTGGGATGGGGCACCCTTTCATGGAAAAGAAGAAAGAAGGTGTTAGAGTGTTGGAGGCTAATTTAAAAAATTCTGATGCCTGGCATCAACTTAGAACTCATCTTGGGTGTTATTCCAGGGGAACAGGCTCAGGGTCAGTAGACAGGGTGAGTGAGTTGGGAGGTGCTGGTTGAGTGAAGGGCCTCCTCGGGCTGCCATCCTTAAGCAGGAGGAAATTGCTGGTGTTTGTCAGCTTATACCAAGGGGTCCTGTGAGTGTGTCTCCCCACTAACAGTGCTGCATCTCGTGGCTCTTCACCCTTATAGGGTCTAAAATAAAATGGAGGAATTTTAATCTCCACATTTTAAAGGAAGTCTATTAACTGGGTTGGAGTCCTGGAGAATAAGTGATGTAATTCCTCAGTTTCTGGGTATCTATGAGAGGGTGTGGCTCCTTTTAGTGGATTTTGAGGAGATGCCCTGGTCCTTGGAACCCAGCAAGTCTTGTAAATTTCATAGTCAGATCTACCTAGAGGCTAAGGTCATCTAGTCTGAATCCTCCTTTGTTTAGTAATTCTTTAGGATTTGTTCCTGCCCCCAGGAATTGATGCAATCAATACTATTGCTTGAAGGTTTGCCAGGTGCCATATGTTGGACCCAGAGTGGTGAGTAGGAGAGATAAGGCCCTTGATCTCATGCAACCCACATGCTAGGAGCTATGATAAAGCATAGGCCAATTATGAGAAGTTGGGGTTAGCATCATGATTGCTATAGTATAGTGGGCACTGGAGCTTGCTGGGGGCTCAGAAAGACTTGGCTGAGGAAGGAGCACTTGGAAGAGTTAGAGGGAAAAGCAACAGTGGTAGTAAGGAAGAGCGGATACCTGGCAGCAGTGTTGCCATCACCTGGTGACAGCCTACTGCAAACTCTATTGTTAAACTTTCTGAGTGAGGAGATCACTGAGTGCTGACTTTGGAAGACAGGCAGACCAGAATCCCCTGATCTGGTCCCAATTCTGCTTCTGATTTCCCTCTCTGGTCTCACTTTTCTCAGTTTGTGACACTTGCCAGTCCAGACTTCCTAGGGTCCAGTTCTGCCTTTCCCAGGACCAAGAGACTGTGACTTATGGTGTGAGAGAAGAAACAATGAATCTTCATCTTGCTTCTCCATGCCTGAGACATAGATCAATTCTGGAAAGTCCTTCTAAGAGGTGGGCTGTGGGTATTGCCAAATATGTCCTATGCAGGGAAAATTTGACAGAAAGCGAGTTAGTTATCTACCACCCACTCCTGTGCCTGCCCCTTCCTACACTCCCTGCCTGAAAGGAACGTGGTAGCCCCTGCCTTCCCCTCAGACCTTGCCTTCTTAGGTCAGTCCCAGAGGCACACTCTGGATGTTGCAGGTCCAGTGGGTTAAATAATCAGCATGTCTCTCTGTCCTCTTCCACCCCCATTGTACAGATCAATCAACATTTCTCAACAGTCCATGGCATCATTTGGGTTGGGGACCCCAGCTGGCCTCTTCAGGTCACAGAACTGGCAGCTGGAATTCCTGCTGCTTAATTGGAGATGGCAGCTCAGAGAGGGCAAGTGATATACCTGAAGTCACACAGCCTGCTTCGGCACCTTGGTTTCCAGAAGCAGGGGAGGAAAACCCAACCTGGAGGGAATGCAAGTTGGGGTTTGTTTTTGGCTGGCACGCTTCTCCCCAGAAAGTCACAGGCTCGATCTTCAGAGGTGGGAACTGAGGCTGGGCATGCCAGGCACCTGGAGAAGTTTTGTTCCTTTTTGTTTTGATGGCAGTGACCAACCTACTCCTGCCAAGATCAGACCAACTTCTACTACTATACTAGTTTTTCTCCCCTAGGTCGTGCAGGCCCCACACCAGGGGGGCATTTGTTAAGAAGATACAGTCTCTGGATTCATAGAGACCTGGGTTCAGAGTCTACATCTCTACTTTCTAGTTTCTAGCTATCGCCAGACTGTTGAGCAGGTAAATAGGACCACTCAGTGAGAAGATCCCAGGGCCAGTCTCAGGATCGGCACTCTGCCTACTCAGACCCCGCCCACCAGACCCCGCCCACTCAGACCCTGCCCACTCAGGCCCCGCCCACTGCCCACTCAGCCCCCGCCCGCCTGTCCTGTCACTGCTCACTTCACCCATCATCCTGTCCTTGAGTCAAGGCTGAGAGTTGACAGGGGCTCAAAGACTGCGCAGGAGTAAGTTCTAGGAGGTTGCCCATCTCTGCCTTGGAGAGCCTACCTTGTTTCTCTTTTGTTGCATTTGTGGATACAGTCTAGAATGATTTTTTTTTTTTTTTGAGACTAGGTCTCGCTATTTTTGCCCATGGAACCACAGGCTTTTGTTGCCCGGGGTACCATGGACTCAAGCAATCCCCAGCCTCAGCTTCCCAGGTAGCTGGGATGACAGGCGCGCGCCACCACGCCCAGCTATTTTTTGGAACTAGGTCTCCCTACGGGCCCCAAACGGGACTCGAACCGCGATCCCCAGTCCCAGCCGCTTCATAGGCTGAAGCTTACAGGCATGAGCCACCGTGCC
>PVHY01025772.1:0-18026 GCA_004024945.1 Uropsilus gracilis
CTTCCCTCCCTTTCTCTTACCCTCCCTCCTTCCCCCTCCCTCCCTCCCCCCCTCCCCTTTGCCTTTTCTTTCTGAAAAGAGGAGAGCTGCTTGCAAACCTTTTGTACTGGTTCTCTGCTCCCCCCATCACTTCATTCGGCTCGCAGCAGCCGGGCTTAAGGAAGATGCCTTCGAAAGTGGCAGGTGCTGATGAGCAGAAGTTTTTTCAGAAGTGCTGGTTGCAAAGCAAGAGGAATTTCGTCCTTGCGGTTTACAAGCACACCCTGACTAGTGTTTGCCAGGGAGGCACGAGGCTAGCCGGGAAGAGGAGGGCGAAAAGGGGCGCTGTGCGTGCCGCCACCAACAGAGCTGGCTTGGACTGCGGGTCCTGTGTCTTTCCCCTCTGAGCTCTCAGCTCATGCTGGCAGAGCTTGGCGAGCTCGGCCAGTGGGAGCTGCCCTTCAAATGGCCAGATCCTTTGGCTCAGCAGTTCCCTGCTCTTTCCGAACTCCTGCTGCACCAAGACGGCTACCCTGCAGCTCCGGCTCCCAGCAGACTTAGCAGACTTAGGGTTTGGGGGGGGGGGGCCAATCATTTCATGAGAAGGCCAGCTGCCTCTCGCTGCCACCCAAGCACAGGAATCAGTGAAAGGCCCAGAAGGGAAAACCTAGAAATCACCCTGGTCTGTCCTCCTGAGAGCGAGTTCAGCGCAGACCGGCAGGCCAGGGGAGCCGGGTCTCCAGCTGGGCTTAGTGGCTCTGACTTCCTGGAGGGAGGCTCTCTTCCACATGATAGCCGTTCCCGTTTTCCATGTCTGGTGGCAAGAACCAGCAGGGCCCAGATGCTCTGGTTCTAAAGAAGCACCCGCTTTCCGACTGGACCAAGGCTTGAGAGCAGGGATTGTGCCATGGAGCTGCTCACCTGCAAGTAAACACATGGAAAGGGCTGTGTCCGGGACGGGTTACGTGTGCTAAAATGGCTCCAGGACCCGAGCGGCTGCTGGGATCTGCACACCCGTGCTGGTCCTTGCCCAGCTCCCCGGGTCTCCGGCACCCTGGGCTGTGTTTGCTCCCAGGCCAAGGAAGCTGAGCTGCAGGAAGGCTTGTTGACTCAAGGTGACAGTTTGGAGGCTGAGGAGCTGGAATTTGAACTTGCGTCCAGCTGTTTTCAGAAGCTGCTACTTTCTGTTTCTTCTGCGGTGCTGAATGGGGCCCCTAAGGTGCTTCTGTGTCAGCTGCCCGGGTGCGAGGTCACTGTCAGGTGCAAGGTCACTCGCTGCCACTCGCTCGTGGTGTGAGCTCCGGTGGGAGAACAGGCGGCCTCTGCTCCTTTCAGTCAGCTGGAAAGCCTGTGTTGCAGCCCCTGTCTGACCTGAGCGGCTGGAGCTCTCTCTGCCTGACAGAGCTTCCTGCTGAGCAGTGATTTTTAAGCTCTCTCACAGGCTTGGAGTTGGAGGGGGTTGGGCTGAGGACGGGAACTAGGTGGGGGGTGGGGGACGCAGGTGGGTGGTTGACAGGGTGAGATAAGGCTGCGGGCAGCCAGGAGGCCACTCAGCCCTTGGTCACCCTGCCCAGGTGAACGCACACCTGTGGTTCAGAGTGTTGGCTTAGTAGGTGAATTATTTGGAACGCTTCCCTTGGCCCCCGGTGCTACCACGGGTCCTGTGTGTCCTGTGTTTCTGGAAGCAGATGAAGGAAGTCCCCCCTCCCTTTGGGGGGTGGGTGATTTGGGTTGCTGTTTCTTTGAGTCTCTGGGCATGTCAGCGATATTCTCAAAACCAGGGAGAAGTGCGCGCGTACTTGCTCGTGTTTGGCGCCGACACCCCCCCTCAGCCTGGCATCTTTGGCTTTGATAGATATGGGGTTTTAAAAATAAATTGGATGTTGACGCTAAGTATTAAATTTTAATCTGCTTCCTTCCGGGGCCATGATTCTCTCCTCTGTTGTCCTTGGTTGCCGGGGAAATCTCATGGCTGGCACAGCCCGGGATTCTAGCTGCAGGGGTGGAGCGAGCATCTGGGCCATGCTGTCTCCCAGGGCCCCCCCCCCCCCCCCCCGCCGAGGTCCTGTGGGCTGGACGCCCCTCCCGGCAGTGACGGTGGGAGCTGGCCGGAGCTGGCCGGCCCCTTGCATGCAAGGCTGCTATCCCGCATCTTAGCTGTGACTGCTTTGCAGGACGGCTCCTCAGGCCCCAGACACGAGTCAGCTCTGCCCTCTGCCCTCACCTCCCGCCCGGTGCCGGAGCCATGAACTGGTCCCTGTGGCTGTGCAACCCCCCCTCCCCCTTTTCCTGCTGGGTTCCAAGATCTGGAGCTGTGTGCTCGGAGACTTGAGTCATCAAGGGAGGGGGCAGTCTTGAGTGAGTCCAGTCCCCATTCGACTTCCCTCCAAGTGACTCAGAGAGCAGGACCCCCCCTCCCCCCGCCCAGTGCTATCCTATGCAGGGCACCACCTCACCACCCAGTGGAATTTGTTCCCCTTGAAACAACCTACAGCCCAGTGGGGCGGACAGACGTCCTGTAAGTGTGTCACTGCAACAGCCTGTGGTGGTGAGGACTTTGGCCCTGGACGCCCAGGACGGGCGTGGCAGAGGGCAGGCTGGAGCCTGGAGCGTGGAGCGCCTGGTGGGATCCTGCTGACGGAGCCTAGGAGTCAGATCTGTGCCCCTGCGGGCGGTGCGTCTTGGGGGCCTTGCTCTCGGCCTGCCCGGGCGGGTGTCATAGTCCTCTGCGGGGCAGCCGTGGGTCCCTGGCCGGGCTCTCCTGGCTGCTGTGCCCAGAGGTGGCACGGGGCAGTTTGGATCCGCACACACCTTGCCTCTAGACGCTGACGCCGCCTGCACACTGGACCTCGTCGGGCCCTTGGTGGCCTGAGACGGCACCTTGGTTCCTCTGGCGCTGGCCACGCCTGGACTGGCCAGCGCCGCTCTGCTCAGCACCGCAGAGGGTAGTGTGGGCCGTGATTCTCGGCCCTTGCAGCTCAGAGAGCGGCCCGCCTGCCCGCCCCCACCCCCGCCTGCCCGCCCACGGCCTTAGCCTCACCAGCTCAGGGAGCTCGGCTGCCCGGCGTCCACTTTCTGGGGCCTTCCCGGGCTGCCGTGGCCACACTGAAGTCTGAGGGACTCCATCCCAGGCCAGGAGCCCTGGCGGCGAGCCCCTGGGGGGGGGGAGGCCTAGCCCATCTCCCTGGAGGCCAGGGAGTGGGGCTGAGCTTGGCGCTCAGTTTGAGTGCGGTGTCAGGTAGCAGGGCGCTTGGGAAGGAAGCCTGGCAGGATGTAGCCAAGGGGAGAGGCCTCCCGGAAGAGGTGGCCTCAGGCGGAGCCAGGATGCCAGGCGGGAGGAAGCCGCTGGTGCCCGGGCTCTGAGAACCAGAGGACCAGGCCCTTGCTGGAGAGGGAGGGGGTGCAGGGAGAAGAGGGCAGATCCTTGCAGGGGGGTGTGGACTTGGTGCCTTCCCCCTGGGAGCTGTTGGCGAGTTCTGAGCTGGGAATAAGATGGTTGTTCCCCCCCCACCCCGGCTGGTTCCGGAAAGGATAGACTAGCAGGACGAGCTGGGTTTGAGCAGGAGGAGGTCGCGGGTCAGGGCGGGGGGCTGTGGCCGGGGGCAGCTGGTGAGGTGCCCAGAGCTCAGGGGATGCAGGCTGCTCTCCTTGGCCAGGTTCAGGCCGACCACAGCCTGTGACCTTTCTTGGTTGTGTTGGACGCCTTGCATGCCCGCTGGCCTCGGGCCCCCCAGGCCCCCCCCGGCACCTGCTGGCACAGGCGGTATGTCCGCTGCGGCCCTGCTCCCGTCTCTGCAGCACTCAGCCGTGGGGCAGCTCGCAGGCCTTCCTGGGTCCCATGCTGCACACGACCCCCCCCCACTCCCCATGCTGGCTGTCGGGGTGGTCTTTCTCGCCAGGGGATCACGTGGGCCCCGACCAGCAGGTGGGTGCCTCTGCTCTGACCCGGTCTGCGCCGGTCCCTGCGCCACCCCGGTGAAGGCGGGGGCTCCTTCCGGAAGGGTGTTGTGGGGCGAGATGGAATCCGCAGCCTCTCAGAGGGGCTCGCGTGGAGGGATGCGCCCAGGATATCTGCGAGTCCGCGTCCTGCGGACATCTTCGCTGCTGAACGTCCGGCAGCGAGTGGCAGTCCAGTCTGAGGCTCTGAGAGGAGGGGCCGGTGGGGGGACGTGTCCCCACCGGGCATCTCCAGCCCCGTAAACTTTGACCGCGCCCTTCATTGGCGCGACGAGTGCCCTGTGACGTGTTGGGCCTTGACGAGCGGGGAGAAGGCGAGGTTCCCACTAGGGGCTGACGAAAGACGGCTGTCGCTCTGTCTTCCAGTCCCGGTGGAGGGAATCCCCGGATTCTGGCCGGGAGCCCCAGCAGGACGGTCAGACGCTTGCAGCTGGTTGTGCCCGTGTGGTCAGCAGGCTTCCTGGGTGGGGGGTGGCCATTGCCATGAGCGGTCTCAGGGTCTCTGCTAGCTGGCCATGCTCCTAGGGTGACAACTCCAGGGAGCTGGTTGGGGGCCTCGGTCAGCGGTGGCTTGACCACGGGGGTGGGCCCTCAGATGGTGGCCGCGCCCCAGGGCCTGCCTCTGTCCACGTGCTCACCGTACACACCCTGGCCATCAGCAGAGCTGTGGGCGGCCTCTCCAGAGTCCTGCGCTCGGGGTCCTGGGTGCTGGCCTGCTCTGCTGTCCTTGCAGCTCTGGCTTTCCCAGCAGGCCTGACGGGGACACCCTGGTGGCTTCAGGTCTTTCCCTGTCTCCTGGGTGAGGGCTTCACGGGGTAAGCGAGACTGCAGGTGCTGGGGTGGGGCGGGCAGGCCAGGCCGCAGGGCAGGTTTGCTGTCAAATCGGGCAGACGGATGAAGAGTCCCGGAGCCCTGGGTGGGTGAACGTTGCAGCTTTCACGCTCCCGGGGGACCAGGTGCACAGCCCCACCAGGAAGGGGGCGAATGTGCCAGGAGGCAGGCATGGGCGGGCGGAGGCCTCGCGCCTCCTAGGACCCCACAGATCCAAGCCTCCTGCTCCCCTCCCCCCCAGATCTTTACTCACTTTCTCTGGCCTCCCTGCCTGGGGTTCTCTAGACTCCTCCGTCCTGTCCCGCTCGGCATGTGCTGGTCTTGCTGCCGCCGGCTCCCCTGCCCCCACCTTAACCCAGCCTCTCGCCCAGGTGTGCCCACACAGGCATGCGCACGCCCACACTCTTTGGGCCCAGGTGACCACCATGACCGATGCGTGTGTCCCGCACCCAGGCTCCCCGGCTCCTACTCCCAAAACGCGATCACGGCTACAGAGGCCAGTGGTGTGGGCAGCCTGACGGACTCGCTCCCTGCGGGGCTCCTGTGAGGTCCCAAGTCTCGAGGGGGCCTGAGGGTGCCGGGTGTGTTGGGGTGTCCAGGGCCTGGTCTGCCTGGGATGGTCCCTCCCAGGTGGGCCCCCACACCCTTGTCTTTCCTTCTGGCATTTATGGGGTGCTTACGGGCCTTGGGGTCTTTACATATGTGAACTGTTGACTCACTTCATTTTCAGAAGCCCCTCTGAGGTCCCGAGCTGTCTTCGCCAGGCTCACGGGGGTCAGCGTTGGGGGCTGGCCATGGGGGTGGGGTAGGGGGGACTCCCATGGGAACACAGAGGAACAAGCAAACGCAGCCAAGCCAAGCCTAGAAACAGACCGCAGCGTGGCATGGGGAGGGGCCCAGTGGACTGTGGTGAGGCTGGTGGTGACGTGGCTGAGGACACGTGGCCCCGTTTCCCTAACTCTTACCCAGCACTGGGAGCCAGGGCACCTTGGTGATAAATGAAAGATTAAAAGATTTTTTTCAGAGAAGCGGCTGCTTGTTCCTGCCTGGGCGGGCATCCTCGGGCCTGCAAGCCGCCTGGCCGCTGCCCACTCTTGTCTCGAAAGCCCGTGTGCAGCGCTTCCGGAGGGGCTGCTCCTGGGAGACCCTTGCGGCTGCTGTTCAGGGCGGACTCGTCGCCGTTCGTGGGGCGAGAGCTGCCGATCGCCCCCCGGCTTCCAGGAACGTGTCATCACACGGACTGGGCCTGACACGGCCCAGCAGGGTAGGGAAGTGACTTTGGCCACCATGAAGCGAGTTAAGAGGACAGGCTGACCCCTCCGAGCGGAGGGACAGAACGCTGTCTCCGTGGGAGGCGGGCCCCAGCCTCACACACCCCTGGGAAGAGCCACGCGGGGTCCACTGTGTCAGCTGACCTGTGTCCACGGAGGTGGCCACCAGGGCGTGACTGGCAGGCGGTGTGTCTGGGCCGACTCGGGCGGGGGCGGGGGAGCCAGCTCTCTGCTGTCTTCAGGGGACTTGGGGAGACTGCAAGGAGGGGAGCACGCTCTGTCTGCCACCATGTTCCTTCTGCAGAAGCCCTGGCCTGTGGCAGACAGGCTCCTGGATGTGGGGCAGGTGGCTTCACGGTCAGCCACAGTGGCTGGCCTGGAGCGGTAAGGGTCGGAGGAGACACGCATCGGACCTTGGCAGCTCTTGACCTCCGTCTCTGCCCCTGTCTGCCATTGTTCATCCACCCTTGACCTTTTCAGCATCCCCTCTTCTTTCTGTCTTGCTTGTGCCTAGTCATCACTCTCCTCAGGAGCGTAGAGGTGAGAATAACCCTCAGTGTTCCTAGCACCCCTTTCGAAACTCTCTGCTGGGCGTGGTGCCGCGTGCCTGTAGTCCAAGCGCTGGGAGGCAAGCGGCCTGGGATTGCTTGAGGGTTCGAGACGACCCCAGGCCACATAGTGAGACCTGGTCTTGAAAAAGCAGCCGGGCACAGGGCAGGTGCCTGGAGTCCCAGCTACCGGGGAGGCTGAGGCTGAGGATCGCTTGAGTCCGCAGGATCGGGACTGCCCCAGGCATCGTAGAAAGACTTAGTCTCAAAAAAAAAAAAATATATATATATAAATAAGTAAATAAAAACTCTGTCGTGATTGACCCTGGAGCATCCCAGGTGTACTGCTGGTTTAGGCTGGAGACAAAGGGAGCTGGGTAGCAGCCACGCCCTCACCTTGACCCGGATTCTGTAGCTCTTTGCTCCGGCTATAGCTGTCTGGTGAAAAGCAGGTTGTCTTCATGATGCCAGGTCTTGCCATTGTTAAATACTCTAGATGTTGAACTTTCCACAAATACTGATTTCCTTTTTATTTTTATTTTTGGAGACTAGGTCTCGCTATGTTGCCCGGGTACTGCAGACTCAAGTTGCCCAGGGTGCCATGGACTCAAGTGATCCCCAGCCTCAGCCTCCCAGGTAGCTGGGATTACAGGTGCCCGCCGCAGCACTTGGCTGCTTTTTCGAGACCAGGTCTCGCTATGTTGCCCCGGGGTAGTCTCGAACCTGTGAACTCAAGCGATCCCAGGCCTCTTGCCTCCCAGCACTTGGACTACAGGTGCGCACCACCATACCTGGTTTCTGTCAGGATTCTAATGGTGTTTCCTGCACTCTTGGAGGTGCCAGCTTCCCCCCTCCCCCATCTCCGTCTCCCCCACCCCTTCTGTCCCTAGCTGGCAGCAGGTTGTGTTTCTTTGCTGGAAAGAGCGCCAGCTAGGGCATCAGAAGAGCTGTTTCCTATTTGTCTCCACCTTGCTCTTTGACCTTGAGCAAGGAAGACCCTGGCCAGCGGTCTGGCCCTCAGGAAAGGGGCTGCTGAACCTAGGAACCTCTTTTTTCCTCCCCAGCCTGAAGACCCCAGGATTCGTTGTGCCACCTTCTGTTGGGAATGAAGGGTGGGCATGAATATCAGCAAGGAACGGCCAATGTTCTGTCCTGAGGAGCCAGAACAGATTCTGAATTACATCCTCAAGTTGATTTTTTTTTGGTTTTTATTTTTTATTTTTTTTTATTTATTTTTTTGAGATTAGTTCTTGCTATTTTTGCCCATGGAACCTCAGGCTCTCGTTGCCCGGGGTACCACAGACTCAAGCCATCCCCAGCCTCAGCCTCCCAGGTAGCTGGGATGACAGGCGTGCGCCACCACAACCAGCTATGTTTTTTGGAACTAGGTCTCACTACGGGCCCCAGGCGGGACTGGAACCACGATCCCTAGCCCCGGCCGCTTTCTAGGCTGAAACTTACAAGCACGAGCCACCGTGCCCGGCCTCCTCAAGTTGATTTTTCTTTTCTTGAAGAAAACCTTCCCATGGCCTCTTCAGGCACTATTATTTTGTGATGCTGCTGCTTTTTCTTAAAACTGCGCTGCAGTGCACATCCTGTAAGACTCACCCTTTCCCAGTGTCTAACTCATTGCATTTTTTAAGTGTACCCCCCAGATTGGACAGCTCTCACCCCCAATATCCAAATTCCAGAAATTTCTAGTACTTCAAAAAGAAACACCCTGCGAGCAAGTGTGTGTGTTCTGTGTAACCGTTTGAGGAAGGGTCGGCCAGGACCGCAAGGCCATGCATTCCCGGCAGCGAGGGATGAGGTTCCACTTCCTCCACATCTTTATCAACACTGGCTGGCTATCTTCTTGAGTGTTGTCATCCTAGTGGGTTTGAAGAGGGAGCTTGTATCTTGCCCTGGTTGATGACTAATGGTGACTTCATGTGCCTCTCACCATTTCTGTGTCATCTTTGGAGAAATCTGGCTCATTTGAACAGTGGATTATTTGTTCTTTTTATTTTTGAAATGTAAGAGCACTGGAAATATACTTTAGAAAACAGATTTATATAGCTGGTATGCATACATGTATACGTACATAAAATCTGCCACTATTTTCTTTTACTTTCGTATCATCACCTACTTGATGATGTTCTTGGAGGCACAGAGGTTTTAATTTTGATAGTCTCACATACTTGCTTTTTCTTTCTTTGGTTGTATTGTTTTGTGTCATATCTAAGAAACTGTTGCATAAAATAAGTTACAAAGATTTGCACCTATATTTTCTTCTAGGCCTCTTAGATGATGTGAAGTTGGGATCTCTTCTCGTTCCACTCTTTCATATGTGAGTTCAGTTATTCCAACACAATGAAAGGACTTTTATTAAATTTGTTTGTCTTATGATTTCATACATAAGGCATCTTTATACGGTTGGCAGTGCCTTCTGGTCACTCTGCCTCCTCTCTCATTGCTGTTTGTTGGTCTGAAAAGACTGTTTTCATTGAATTGTTTTGGCACACCTTTTTGAAAATCAATTACTCTTTGATGATTTGGTTTATTTCTGGACTCGAGATTCCATTGATCTCTGTGCTGGTAACGTGCAGTTTTGATTATTGTAGGTTGGTGGAAATTTTTTGAAATTAGGAAGTGGGAGTCCTCTAATTTGCTTTTTCCAAACATTATTTTGCTATTCTATGAATTTTTGTATGAATTTGTTGGTTTTTGTAAAATGTCACCTGAGCCATTGGTAGGGATTACATTGAATCTGTTAGCTATGGGGGGTATTTTTGCGAGTTTTTTGTGTACAAACGTTGTACCTCTTGTGTTAAGTGTAGTCTAAGTATGTTTTTCTTTTTGAATCCATTACAAATGAACTTGTTTCTTAATTTGATTTCTGGCTTTCTCATTGCCAGTATATAGAAATGAAATTAATTTTTGTATTTCAATCATATCTACAGTTGATTTTAATTGTGTGTGTGCACGCATGTGTGTGTGCACATGGGCACACCTTAGGGTTTTTTCTGTATAAGGTCATGTCATCTGCATACAGAAATAGCTTTATCTTTTCCTCAACAGTCAACATTTGAGGAGCCTCTTCTTTCACTTTTGTTGCCTAAATTGATGAATCAGTTTTCACTCAACTTTAAATGTCCACAGGGTGCACAGAATAGGGATTTTTTTTTTTTTTTTTTTTTTTGAGACTAGGTCTTGCTATGTCGCCCAGGGTAGCCCTGATACTGCAGACTCAAGCGATCCCCTAGCCTCAGCTTCCCAGGTAGCTGGGATTACAGGCACCTGCCACCACACCCGACTGCTTTTTTGAGATCAGGTCTCACTATGTTGCCTGGGGTAGTCTCGAACCCTCGAACTCAAGCCATCCCTGGCCTCTTGCCTCCCAGCGCTTGGATTAGAGGCATACACCACCATGCCCGGCTAGAATAGGGATTTGATATCTTGAGGTATAGTCACTGACTTTGATATTTAGAAGATAGTTTATGTAGACAGCCAGGATTCCTCATCTTAGTTGTATAAATTGCCTTGTTCTGTTGCTTCTCTGAATATACTAAGAAAACAGGACATTTGCCTGCTTAGTCTTTAGTTGCAAAGTAAGCTAGTGGGAATATCCCTTGCCTTGGAAAAAGGTCTCAGACATTGGTCTCACTCAGCCTGGGAGTGAGATGATCACCTGCGAGGTTCGCCCAGGGCCAGGTGTGCCCTGTGCAGCCACCAACGCAGGTCCCCAGGACTGTCGCCCTGACGGTGGCTCTCTGCTTGCTTCTTTCCAGAAACATCACCGTGACATGTTCATCACGACCACTCCTTGACAACAGGGAATGTGGTGCTTCCAGGTTTTCTTCTCACCTTGTAAATCCTCGTTTGTTTTTCTTTCCTGGCAAGTGGGGCCAAGGCGTGTTCACTGCCCGGGCTATCGGGCTGTCAGAACCTGTAGCTTTTGTTTGTCTTGTCTGCCGCCTGCCAGGTCTCCCGTTTCTGATTTGGAAGAGAGGCTGGCTGAGCCTTAGCCAGCAGGGAGAGTGCTCGGCAGTCGTGCATGCGTCAGACACAGCGCCTTTATGCACCTTCCTCCTCTCCCATCCTCCACGCTCCCCTTTTCGTCACTTCCTGGGAAGCCAGGTGGCTTGAGCTGGGAGCTGGGCAGGACTGTCCAGCATGGACACTCCCACTCCCCCGCCACTCTCTCTCTCTCACCTTCTCTCCTGGGGTGTTTGCCAATCTCTGGGCCCTGCTTACCTGTGAAAGAGGATGTCCCGTGCGGAGGAGATGCTGGGGGAAGCTCTCCTTGGGAACTCTCAGAGCCCATAGGGAGATGGCACTGGGGAAAGGTGGCTACCTTCCGGATCGTTCCCTCTTCAAAGACGGGTGTTCTGTCTTGCCGGCAGCTGGAAGGAGCTTCAGTGTTGAGTCACATTCTCTTTACAGTCAGAGCGAAGCAAAGGCAGCCTGACTTGACGATCTTCAGGCCAAGCCACTACAGCCACAGCAAACCTGCCATCTCGTAAGGCCTCTGGGAGGGTTTACTCTTCCAGTCTGCAAACCTGGGCGTCCTCCAGGGTCCCTCACAAACCCCCAAATCTCGCTCGGCCTGAGATACCATTGGCCTCCGTGGGGCCTGACATTGGTTAGGTTCTGGTTTGGCTTAGGAAAGGTTCCAGAATGTGTTATTTTTCCAAAGGAAGATGTACCGTTGAATAACTAGAGTGCCAGGTGGGGGGTGTGTAGGAATCTGGGTGGCCTTATGTAAGGAGGAAGTAGCCACGTGACCTTGTGTGTCACTGTCAGCTGGGGTCGGTCCCGTGTCACTGGGGTCCTGGGGAAGACCATGCCCTTGACCTTGACCTGGAAATAACTGAGAACTGATGCCCAGTGGGGCAGGGAAAGGGGGCGTGGTCAGAAGTGGAGTCCACTGCCTGCTCCGGGCTCCCAAGGGTCTCACCCACCGTGGCAGAGCGTGTCTGAGGCGAGTGGAGGCCATGCAGGTGCCTCCTGACAGGGATGCGTCTGATAGGCAGATGAGTCATGGAGAGTCAGCAAGGCAGCCATCACGGAGGAGACACAGAGGAGGTTCTGGTCTTTGCTGGACTAGGAAAATGAGTTTCCATGAAGCCACGCCTCCCGGCAGGTGGGCCCAACCCAGGAGGTCAGTGTGCCTGGGCCAGGCCCAGCGGAACAGTGGTCAGAGCAATGGCAGGCCCTCCCCTGGGCCCTGCCCACCCTGCCCCTTGGGCCTGTCCTGGCCTCGGTGCATCAGGAGAGGGGAAGACCG
The DNA here is from genome assembly GCA_004024945.1 of Uropsilus gracilis. Classification (NCBI taxonomy): domain Eukaryota; kingdom Metazoa; phylum Chordata; class Mammalia; order Eulipotyphla; family Talpidae; genus Uropsilus; species Uropsilus gracilis. The sequence goes on from PVHY01025772.1 coordinate 11,856, forward strand.
TGCAGTTTCCTCTGACCTCAGTCCACTCCAGCACTTTCCTTCTGGGGTGAGGGAGTTTCCCCCACTTGCAGCCACCCATCTTCTCCAGGGACCCCAACCCATGTAGCATGTACCCTGAGGTGGTCAGTAGCTCCTGGTCTTCAGTGGGTCCCTGGACAGAGGGCCGGGCTTTCTGAGGTTGTGGCTGCTTTCCCGTCCCTGGAAGAGCCTTGTCCGGCACTTAGGAGGAAATTCGTGTCCACTTGTGAAATCCATGCTGTGACGTCACCTCTGAAGCAACGTTTTTCTAGGAATGGCTGCTCTGTGGGCTCCACGTTGGGGTCAGGCCCTGCTGGTGAAGCCCCCTGCCCCTGGCCAGGAGGCAGCCCACGCTCTCACTGGACGCTCCTGCTCATGCCCGCCTTGCTGTTCCCCCATCTTGCTCTGTCCTGGGATGGACTGGGGGTCTCCCCCCCCCCCCAGAGCAGAGGTGTCCCGAGCTGCTGCAAAGGGGCGGTCAGTGCAGCTGGGGGCTCTGCCCAGGGCTGGCCCTCTGCCCTCTCCATGCGCCGGGCAGACTCGAGCCTCACCCCAGGAGGCGGGCACAGCTGGAGTGGCCATGCGAACGCTGGGACGGTGCCCCCTGGGTTGTTGCTGTTTGGTCAGGGCGAGGCTGGCAGACTTCACCCACAGCCTGGCTTTGCATGCGTGTGAGCTGGACGTGCTGTTTGTGCTTTAAGACGGAGTCTGAAGACCCTGAGGTGAGGGCCAGGCTCTGTGAGGCAGCATCCAGCCTCTGAGCTTCCTACCCACCCCCCCCCGTGGCCCCTGGGCCAGAGCTCACAGCACCCCTTATAGGGCAGCAGGCTGAGTGGGTGCAGGGAGGCTTCGTCGTTCAACCCGTGTGAACGTCCCTCCTGCGATGGTATGACTGAGGTGTGCGGAGGGCACCCCAGGCTTCCAGCAGGGGGGCGCTGAGCGGATGGGGTGGGGTCAGAGTGACCCCATGGAGAAGGCCCAGGCAGGGAGCCTGTCAGGGAAAGTGGGTCTCAGGCCTGAGTTGGGGGCTGGGAGACATGTGGGAAGGCCCCGGGGACAGCCACGGGGTTGGCAGGCCTCTGGGGGCGGGGAAGGGGCTGTCCTTCCTTAAACACCAGCTCTTAGCAGCCTGGCCGCTATAGGGTCCTGCCTGGGAGGGAAGCCTCTGGGACGGCCGCGTCTCAGCTCCTTCGGGGTCGTGTGTGCACCTCTGAACCCCGCTGCCCAGCCCTGCCAGCAGCCTCCGGCCACGTGCTGGGTCTCTGAGACCACGTCTGCGAGGGTGGAGCCGCCCATGGACAATATATGGCGCCCCCGACACCACAGTCTTGTCTGCCTTCAAGGAACTTGCCATCCATCCATCCATCCATTCATTCATCCATTCATTCATTCATTCGTTCATTCATTCGTTCGTTCAATTTTTATTTTATAAATTTTAAACAATATTTCATCCAAATACGTTGTATGGTTGTTGCTCCCCTTAGGTGTGGCCCTCCCTTCTGTTATACCCCGTATCTCCCACACCCCACCTTTCCCCTGTTCCCCCCTCTGGTCACTCCAGCTCCTCTCGCTGCAAGTCGTTGGTCCATGCTTGGCCCACTGGTCTGTTCTTTTTCTGGAGCTCTGTCCTCTTCTCCTGGGTGTGGACTTGCCCTCCTGGGCAGCGCAGACCAGGCTTCCAGGAGTGACAGAGGCGGACGGTCAGGCCCAGCGTGTCAGGAATCTCTTGTAGGGCAGATACGTGGTGGCGTCTCCAGGCTCCTTCCTGGTGTCTGTCACCTGTGGCTGCTTCCGGGCCGTGTAGTTCTGATATCTGGGTTCAGGAGCCCAACTCCCAGCCGCTGGCGGTGGACACGTTCCCTGCTGGGGCCGGACTTCCCCGGGTGGCGGTCCAGCTCCTCTTTAGGCTCTTGCTGTTTGCACGTGAGAGGTGAGCCACACACCTCAGCCTGCTGGGTGCACGCCAAGCGTGTGACATGCCCGTTGCTCCCCGGCACAGCGCTCCCCCATGCGTGGGCGCCAGGTCTGCACCCCTGGCCACACGGAGCCCCCGGTCCTCCAGACACCGCTGCCTCGTTTCTCAGGCCAACCGTGGCCGCTGGTGGTGGAGGCTCCTTGGGGCTCAGCGGCTCTGACCTGGGGCCGGGCCAGCCTGCCGCTGGCACTCGGCACAGGGAGTGGCTGGAGGAAGCTGTCCCGTCCTGAGCTCTGGCCTCTGCCAGCAGGCTCTCCTGGCTGCCCCGGAGGTCATCTTAGGTCACCTCTCTCCTCCTCTCGCTCTGCAGTCCAGAGTTGCCTCAGGGTGGGTGGGAGGGAGGACTCTGGGGACAGTCACCAGGAGTCTGGAGAAAACCTATGCCACTCCGCAAAACACCAGCTGTCTCCATGGCCTGCCTGGTAGCCGCCTGCCAGCCCCGCCTGCACTCCCTGGACACTCTCTTGCCAGCCCTCCCGGGCACGCCTGCTGGCCTGGACGGAGAACGCAACCGGGAGCTTGGTCCATGGGCACATGGGCAGCCCCTTCTCCACCTGGCCCTACGGAGGGGTTGAGGCACCACCCCGCGGAGGTGGTGCAGCCAGGCTCTGCCTGGCCTGCAGGCCCCGGGGGACTGTGGGACAAACCCCAGCTGATCACATTCTCCCCCCACCCCCCCACAGGAGTCCTGGCTAGGCTCCTGCCTGGCAGGAAGTCCTGCCACCCCCGGCCCCTGGCCATCTCCATCCGCCAGTGGTGGCCGCCATCAGCTCCAGAACTCCATGTTTGCGGCCCCGGGCCAGTGCCGACCCCTCCGCCGTCCCTCTGAAGGCCACGCTCACCGAGGGCAGGTTCGGACGGGCGCCCACGGGGCCCCACGCACGTGGCCCCCCTCCCCCGCGCTGAGTGATTCATCCCGGAGGAGACCAACCTCCATGTGGCCCCGCTTCCTGCGTTTGTGTTCTCGCTTCCTGAATCCAGCTGCAAGTCCCCAAGAGCAGAGAGTCACCCCCACCCCCATCACTTGGTATTTTTATTTGTATTTGAGTGTTTCCAAGGCGCTGGCGGCTGGTCAGGTCCCACGCGTGCTTCGCGGCCGGGGAAGCAGGCTCCGGTGGCTCCGGCGCGGATGGAGACTGGAGCTCTGGTGCAGGGAGTGGTTTCTCTGTGCTGAGCCAGCCGTGGCCTGCGAGCTGGTGGTGCTGGGCCAGGGAGCCGAGCGGGAGCAAGAGCCTGTGTGCCGAGCACCCCGCGTCCGGGCACGTCAGTCCCAAAGAAGTGCAGTGCCCCTCGTGGCCCCTTTTAGAGATGACCAGAGGACAGGTTGCGTAGAGGGATCAGGAGAGAGTGAGCAGTGCCGGTGACTGTTAATCCCGGTGACTGTTAATCCCGGCGGTATTAGCCGAGCCTGGATGAGCCTGGATGCCTTGGATGCGGCGCCTGTTGCCGCTGCTTCGTCATCACCAGATAACAGCAGCCCCCAGGGGACGCCTGGACGGGTGTGTGTGTAGGCGTGGTCACTGCTTGAGTCCGCTGGTAAGGGGGGGCCTGGAGCAGAAGGGCCCCTGCATCGAGGGGAGGCTTCATGGGCGTGTCTGGGGAGGGGAGTGCCCTTGGACGTGACCTTGGAGGCTCATGGGTCTATTTATCCTTGGGCTGGAGTGTGCTTTTGAGAGGCGCAGATCGTAGGTGCCCTCAGTGCTGGAAGTGTGTTGGTCAGGTCTGGTTATATTGTGATGTCACCCCCCCCCCGACCCCCCACCCCATCCGTCCTGGAGGAGCCGACTGCTCAGTGGGACCCCATCTTAGAGCCCGGCATCATCCTGTTGTTCCTTTGGGTTGCTAGTATGGTCTGCTTTTAGATTTGGGGTGTCTGGGGTGGGGTGGCTGTGGGAGAATCAGCTCTTTGGGGGGTGATGGATGATGTGGTTTTCGTGACGCTGGCAGAGAACGTCCCCTTCCCGGGTGGAGAGTCCCCCCGGGGGACCTGTGGTGTCTCGCATAGGCCATGGCCCAGACTGTCCTTGGATGTCGCGTCCTGAGCTGGCAGAGCTGGCAGGCCCGCTTGCAGACGACTTCTGTTGAGACCTGATGTATGTAAATGCATGCTGCAGGCTTGCTGAGACTCAGCTGATGACTGAAAGCCCAATTTTTTTGGTGTTTTTGGAGACCAGGTCTCGCTATTTTTGCTTGTGGAACCGCAGGCTCACGTTGCCCAGGACTCAAGCCTTCCCCAGCCTCAGCCTCCCAGGTAGCTGGGATTACAGGCGTGCACCACCACACCCAGCTTTTTTTTTGGAACTAGGTCTCGCTGTGTTGCCCCGAGCGGGACTCGCACCACATCCCCAGTCCCCGCCACGGCTTCCTAGGCTGTTGCTTACAGCCATGTGCAACCGTGCCCAGCCCTGAAAGCCCAGTTTTATCTCCTTGGATTTCTGTGACATTCCCAGTGGCTCCCAGGTCTGGAGGGGCCCAGGGGCAGGGGCTCTCCTCTCGGGGGGAGGGGGGACCCCCCGCTGGAGCCCTGAGCTGCCTTCAGCCTGATGGAGGGGCCGGATGGGCAGGGCCGGGACAGCAGAGCAGGGATGAGACTCAGCAGAAAAGGGGTGTCTTAGGTCAGATGCAGGGGGTTGAGAGAAGAAAGGGTGGACTTAGGGAGGAAAGGTACCTTGGGGTGCTCGTCTTGGGGGGGCACTGAGTCGTGGGCCCTCCTGGCTCCTCTGCTTTGCTCAGGCACACTGGCCGAGTTGGCTGAGGGGCCATGGCAGGGGTGATTGTGAGCCCCAGTTCCAGTGCCTTCACTGCCTGAACCCCTGGAGTCCCCACTGAGGACCCTGGGCCCAGGCTGGCTGAACGGGGCCTGGGGCGGCCCTGGGTGTGCTCTTGTCTGGGGCCGAGGGGACCCGGGGTGGGGGATCCTGTGGGGTCCTGAGCCCTGGTCGAGATGGTAGGCCACGCGGGGCTGGGTGGCCTGGTGTGCAGACCACTGCAGCAGCGACCGGGCAAATGCTGGTGGCAGTGAGCCCCCGGGGCACGTGGGCCCTGGAGGCTGCGCCCCCGTGGCCCCCGCGGACTGGGGTGTGGGGACGCGGCCTCGGGGCTCTGGCTGGGGTGGCTCCCGGCTCCGAGGCTCTGACGTGAGGCTGTTGGTGGGGGCAGCTCCGGGACTCCCGCAGGCGGAGGTGGGTGTGTTGGCCCGGAAGCTGGAGCCGCCCCCTGCATGGCTCCGGGCGGCGGTGGTGCGCGAGCGTCCAGGCTTTCTAGGACTTCGCAGCCTCGCGGCGTAAACAGACGCGTAAACAAGCCACAGCAGGGTGGTTGGGTGCTGGCGGCGGCGGGAGGCAGAGGCGGTTGCCATGGCAGCACTGGTGGCAGCAACCTGCAGTGTGAAGCGGCCTGCATGCCGGTCCTGAGGATACGCGCTCGCAAGGACGCAAGGACGGACGGACGCGGGAGGCACGGGCAGCCCTGGAGCCGGATCCGGGGACCCATCCCCAGGGAGGGGAGCTGGGAGGAGGCAGCGTCTGCGCTGGGCGGGGTTCTGCCGAGAGGAGGCCGTCTCTGGTCCCGGGTCAGCGCGGGCCGGGCCGGTGCCAGGAGAACAGGAGGTCACCCCGTTGGAGGGGGCCGCCCCGGGGGGGGGGATGGGGGTGGTGATGGTGACAGCCGTGCAAGGCTGCAGCAGAGCCGGGTCGGCCTGGATGCCCCGTGGGTGGCCGAGGACGTGTGGGGCCTGAGGACGGGTGGCGAGGGCAGCCCTGGACCTTCTCCGTGCGGCTGGGGCGGCCGGAGAACTGCGGCTTCCAGAGGGCACCGCCGCTCCGGCCTGGCCGCCTGTGGTTACGTGGGCCGCTTTCTCTCCTCCTCCTTCCCTTTTCCCCTCAGGGCAGCCGGGCGGAGGTGCCGCCGCCCTCTTCCCGCAGCGGGGTGGACGGTCCACCAGTGGAAGGCTTTCCGGGGCGATTCGCCGCCCCCGTGCCCGGCCCGGGACCTGGCATCGCAGGCGGTACACCGCCTCCCCCACACGCTGGCCTCTCGCTGGCCGGTGGGGCTAACGTCGCTGGGGTTGTGCTTCGTGGCAGGAAGTCCCTGGGCCGGACCCTCTGGCTTCCGAGCCCCGGGCCCCCGCTGCCAGCTCCTCCTCCCGGCCCCGTCCACGTGCCCCCTCACCTCTTCAG
>PVHY01025773.1:0-18030 GCA_004024945.1 Uropsilus gracilis
AAGGGGGATATAGAGGGGGATATGGAGGGAGGAGGAGGGATCAAATAATGCACAATTGTGACAAATCAATAAAATGAATTTTAAAAAAGCATAGTTCTTAATATTTCAAAATAATCATCAAGTAGAAAAGCAGTATATCTAACAATGCTGGTTTCCTTATTAAATATATAATGGGATTAAAAACATAAACCAAGGCATTTTAAAATGATCTACATTCTGGCTGTGCATGGTAGCCCACACCTGTAATCCCAGCCTTGAGAAGCTAGGCTAGGAATCACTTGAGTACATGGTTTCAGGACGACTTTGGACAACATAGTGAGACCTGGTCACAATAAATATCATGAAATAAAATGATATGATTTATATTCTATAAATGTGGAAACAAGTGATATAAATGAAACATAAAACAAAATGAGAAAACTATTTAAGATTATTTTCTTTGGATGCAAAATCCATGACAGAGTTTGTACAATAGAGCTATATTAAACAGATGGAAGGAGTCCTGCCCAACAGCAAGCAGACATGGGAGAGCAGCCTGTGCAGCCAGGTCTGTGACCATCGGGTTCCATTTCCAGCAGGGAGCAAAGGGGGTCAAGGTTCCTGGGTAAGCCCCCCAGCTGGGAGCAGCCAGAGGGGGGAATGGGGTGGGGATTATGGTGGCCCCACCCATCGGCATGTGGCTGCTACACAGAGTAGGCACCTGGACCTCAGATGACAGAGCCACGTTGCCTCTGCTCCTAGTCAAAGGGGAGAATGGGAGGACACAGGCTCGGCCATAAGGGTTTTCCCCCGAGCAGGGAAGTACCAGCGCATGGGCAAGCAGGCAGGGAGGAGGTGAGACCCCTTCCATTTCACTCTCATCAAGTTAAACTTCAGAGGATCAAGAACATGTACAATATAGGCCCCAACATAGAAGGGGTGAGGGATCATGCAAAAATCTAGCTCATAATCCTGAGATGGACACAGCAGATGGGCAACCGAGAGAACCAGAGCATGCGACACAGGAGAAACAACTATAGAGACATGATGTCACCATGTGCTCACTTATGTGCTCACTGGGCCAAGAAGACCCAGGACTTCATTTTGGAGATGCCTTCAAGGAGAGCAATACACCCTCCCCACACTATGGGAGAGGAGAGGAAGACCAAAGATGGGGTAAATCGGCCCCACATCAAAACTGCAAACTGAGGAAGAGATGATCTTCAAACGCCATTCACAGATGTCTGTATTCACAGAGAAACTTCTTGAACAACACTGGCTGGGGGCAAGACCCCCTAAGTCTGACACCAGAGCCATAAGGTAAAGCAGCAAAGCAATGGAGATGGGATTGAAGAAGATGGCCTGCAGCAAAAAAATATGGACAGATCCAAAATGAATACAGACTGGCCGCCCAACACCAACTTATGACTGAACACCTACCAGCAAGGCTCGCCTGGTTCGAACAATACAGTCCCTCACCAAATAAAAGGACACTGCCACAGAAAAAAAGAGACTAATGGACTTAGCACAACTGTAAACAACAAAAGAGTGGGGTTTGAGAGAATGGAAGGGGCACCAGAGGGAAAGGGGGGGAAGGTATCCCAAAAACACACAGAGACTGTGATCTAAAGAACAAATTAATAGGCCTCTGGGAGGGACCCTTTCGCCGTGCCACCCTCTCCACCATCCCTGGGAGCCAACCCCCGCAGCCAGGTTCCTCTGGAAACCCGCCCTCCCTGCCTACGCCCAGGTTAGCTGCTGGAGGTCACTGGCTTGGCGCCAGCTCAAATTACTAAAGTAAAGTACAGATCTACTTTCAACCTGGAAAACACTCCCATCAACATGCCAACCAATACAAGATCCATGGTTTCTCAATATGTAGAACAGGTTATAAAGCAAAAACAGTAAGGAGAAAAACTTTAAACATGCAAGCAAGCCCATCGCCAACAAAGAAAGGACAATCTCCAGAAAACATTAAAGAAATGATTTGCATCTCAGAAAAAGATTCCTCTTTAACATGTTAAATGCACTCCAACAATTAAGAGAAGAATTAGAAAAAAAAGGACAACAGTATGATAGAAGCATTTAATGCACTAACGGAGGAAGTAGAAACATAGAAAGAAAGAAAGAAAGAAAGAAAGAAAGAAAGAAAGAAAGAAAGAAAGAAAGAAAGAAAGAAAGAAAGAAAGAAAGAAAGAAAGAAAGAAAGAAAGAAAGAAAGAAAGAAAGAAAGAAAGAAAGAAAGCATCAATATGTATAACCTAATCAGAGAAATAAAGGATGAAAATGAATCCCTCAAATTGAAATTGAAAGAGACTCAAGATTTAAAGGTTGCAATAGATGACCTCAAAAATGCACAGAAAAGCCATGGCAGTAGAATAGATGAAATAGAGGAACGAATCAGCACACTTCAGGATACAGAAATAGAGAGGACAAAGAAAGAAAAAGAGAGAAACAAAGTAGGAGGACTGAAGACAAGCTCAGAGATATGTCAGATTCCTTAAAGAAAAGAAAAATAGGAGTAATAGGAATCCCAGAAGGAGAGGAGAGAGTTATGGGAACTAAAAGGCTGTTCAAAATAATAATAGAGGTGAACTTCCCCAATCTGAAGAAAGAAATGAAAATAGACATACAGGAAGCCAAAAGGACACCCAATTACTTTCATGAAAGAAAAGCCACAGCAAGACACATCATCATAAAACTTCCTAGAACCCAAGATAAGGAAAAAATAATGAGAATGGCTAGAGAAAAGAAACAGATAACCTACAAAGGAAAATCCATTAGACTGACCTCAATTTTTCTGAAGAGATACTCCAGGCAAGGAGAAAATGGAGTCACATCTACAAAAAACCCCAAGAAAAAACGTGCCAGCCAAGAATACTCTACCCTGCAAAGCTATCCTTCTTCTATGAAGGAAAAATTAGAAACTTCTCCAATAAGCAAAGTCTCCAGAAATTTGCTACCACTAAACCCCCACTCCAAGAAATTTTGCAGGAGGCCTCAAGATTAAAACCTTCAGAAGAACAAATACAAGAAGCAAAAACACAAAATAAACCCCAATGACCACCAGGAAACCGTTAGAATCGCAAATATCAATAATCACCCTAAACGTCAATGGTCTAAACTCAGCAATCAAAAGACAAAGAGTTGCAGACTGGATAAGAAAACAGAACCCAACATTCTGCGGCCTCCAAGAAACACACCTGATCATAAGGATAAACATAAATTGAAGGTGCAAGGCTGGAAAACTACACTATAATAAATGGCCCCCACAAGAAAGCAAGAGTTGCCATTCTTGTATCAGACAGAGCAGACTTCAAATTAACAAAAGTGACAAAAGATAAATGCAGCCACTACATAATGGTTAAAGGGTCAATCCACCAAAAAGACGTAACAGTAATCAACATATACGCACCTAATGAGGGAGCACCAAAATTCATAAAACAACAACTAGTAGAACTGAAATCAAATATTGATGAAAATACATACGTGGTAGGAGATTTTAACACACCACTCTCAACAAAAGACAGATCAACAAAACAGCAACTATACAAAGAAACAAAAGTTTTAAAGGAAGAGCTAGATCAAATGGACTTCATAGATATATACAGGACACTACATCCCCAAGGAAAAGAATACACTTTTTTTTCAAATGCACACGGTTCTTTCTCTAAAATCGATCATATACTAGACCACAAGACAAACCTGAACAAGTACACAAAGATTAAAATAATACCAACCTTTTTCTCTGATCATAAAGGCATCAAATTAGAAATCAACAATGAAAAGAAAATAAGGAGAGTAAACACTACATGGAGACTGAACAACAGGCTTCTGGAATATCACTGGGTAAAAGAGAAAATCAAAGAAGAAATTAAAACCTACATGGAGCCAAACAACAATGACGACACAACATTCCAAAATGTGTGGGACGCAGCAAAAGCAGTACTAAAAGGAAAGTTCATAGCAATACAGGCCCAAACAAAAAGAATTGAAACAGCCCAATGAAATGCTCGAATCTCCCAACTTGAGGACTTAGAAAAAGAGCAACAAAAAAACGCAAAACCCAGCAGAAGACAAGAAATAACAAAAATAAAAGCAGAGATTAATGAAATAGAAACCAAAAAGACCACCGAAAAGATAAACAAAACCAAAAGCTGGTTCTTTGAAAAAAATAAATAAAAATGACAAACCTCTGGCAAGGCTTAGAAAGAAAAGAAGAGAGCAAACTCAAATAAACAGGATCATAAATGAAAAGGAGATATTACAACAGACCCAGCAGAAATTCAAAAGATAATTAGAGACTATTACAAACATCTATACGCAAACAAATACAGCAACCTGGAAGAGATGGACAAATTCCTGGAACAATACAGTCATCCAAAATTGAACAAAGAAGAAATAGAAAACAAACAGGTCAATCACAAGCAATGAAATTGAGGCAGTCATCAGAAATTCCCTAAAAACAAGAGTCCAGGTCCTGATAGTTTTAAAAATGAGTTCTATCAAACATTCAAAGAGGAACTAACACTGGCACTATTAAAACTCTTTCAAAAAATTGAGAAAGAAGGAAAGCTACCAAATACCTTCTATGAAGCAAACATTACACTAATTCCAAAACCAAATACAGATATGCAAAGAAAGAAAACTACAGACCAATCTCCCTAATGAACACAGATGCAAAAATTCTAAACAAAATACTGGCAAACTGAATCCAACATTGAATAAAAAGGATCATCCATCATGACCAAGTGGAATTCATCCCAGGGGCACAGGGATGGGTCAACATTCGAAAATCAATCAACATAATCCACCACATCAACAAAGAGAACAAAAACCATATGATCATATCAATAGATGCGGAAAAAGCATTCGATAAAGTTCAACATCCTTTCATGATGAAAGCCCTGGAAAAAATTGGTATAAAAGGAACATACCTAAACAAATAAAAGCTATATACCACAGACCCACAGAAAATATCATCCTCAATGGGGAAACACTGAAACCATTCCAATTAAGGTCCGGAACCCGGCAAGGATGCCCACTCTCTCCATTCCTTTTCAACATGGGAATTAACCTAAAAAAAGAAGTAAAAGATCTATACAATGAAAACTATAAAACATTCTTAAAAGAAATAGAAGATGATGTAAAAAAAATGGAAAGACATTCCCTATACATGGATCGGAAAAATCAACATTATCAAAATGGCTATACTACCAAAGGCCATCTACAGATTCAATGCAATTCCAATAAAGATCCCAATGACATATTTTAAAGAGATAGAACAAAAAGTACTGAAATTCATATGCAACAACAAAAGACCCCAAATAGTCAAAACCCTTTAGACAAACAGAAAAGAGAATGGAGGTATTACTATTCCAGACTTCAAACTATACTACAAAGCCATAATACTTAAAACAGCATGGTACTGTTACAAAAACAGACAAAAAAGACCAATGGATCAGAACTGAATATCCAGAAATAAAACCACACATATACAGTCAATTACTTTGACAAAGGGGCAAAAAACATACCCTGGAACAAGGATAGCCTCTTTGGTAAATGGTGTTGGGAAAACTGGATCAAAACTTGTAAAAAATTGGACCAGGATAACACCCTCACACCCTGTACAAAAATTAACTCAAAATGGATAAAGGACCTGGAAGTGAGACCTGCAACCATAAAATACAGAGAAGAAAACCTGGGAAAAACCCTTCATGAATTTCACCTCAGAAATCCATTTGGGGAAACAACTATGGCCACAAAAAAATGAAGGAAAACATAAACAGCTGGGACTATATAAAACTAAAAAGTTTCTGCTCAGCAAATGAGACAATAAACAAAACAAAAAGAAACCCAACCAACTGGGAGAAAATTTTTGCCCTCCAGACAAGTGACAAGGGTCTGATAACAAAGATCCACAAAGAGCTCCTAAAGCTCAACAAAAACAAAGCAAAAAAATACCCAATCAAAAAATGGGGAGAAGAACTAAAAAGACACTTCACCAAAGAGGAGATACAGATGGCTAATAGACATATGAAAAAATGGTCCACTTCACTAATAATCAGGGAATTGCAAATTAAAACCACACTGATACATCTTACACCAGTAAGAATGGCCCATATAAATAAAACAGACAACAACAAATATTGGCGCAGATGTGGGGAAAAAGGAACTATCTTACACTGCTGATGGGAGTGCAAACTGGTTCAGCCACTATGGAAGAATGTGTGGAGGACCCTCAAACAATTGAAAGTGGACTTACCATGTGACCCAGCAATCCCACTACTAGGAATATACCCAGAGAACATGAAGACATTAATTCAAAAGGACACATGTACATGCATGTTCATTGCAGCCCTGTTTACAGTTGCAAAGAATTGGAAACAAACCAAATGCCCCCAAACAGATGATTGGCTAAAAAAAAGTGGTACATTTACACGATGGAATACTACGCATCAATCAAGGAGGACAAACACATGTCATTTGCAGCAACCTGGATGGAACTAGAAAGACTCATATTAGCAGAAATAAATCAAAAAGAAAAAGAGAAGTACAGGATGGTCTCACTTATATGAGGGATATAGGGAAAAACAAACATCAAATAAGAAAAACTGAAAACAATGGAACTGAACCATGTAGCGAGAGAGGAGGAGGGGGAAGAAGGTGGAGGAGGTGAAGAGCACAAAAGATCAGGATAGTTAACAAATGTTAGTGAAGTGGGATAACCCCGGGTTAAAAAAAAAATCACACATATATTTACCAGATATCGGAAGAGAACAATGGTCCAAACAACCAACAACTGAACATCAACTTAGCCAACCGACAATTTGCAGAAAAATGAGAGGAGTGAAAAATGGGAGGAAGGGGGGATACAGAGGGGGGATATGAAGGGAGGAGGAGGGATCAATTAATGCACAATTGTGACAAATCAATAAAATGAATTTAAAAAAAATAGCCTGTAGTAGGATAAAATTTGTACATTTGGACTTGTATACAATAGTCAACTATTTTTAAGTTATTTCTGGAGGAAATTTCATTGAAACTCTTTAAATAGTAGAAAAAAAACTCTACTAAAGGAGATAGAAGAAGACACAAGGAAATGAAAAGACATTCCTTGCTCATGGATGGGAAGAATTATCATCAAAATGGCCATCCTATCAAAAGCAATCTACAGATTCAATGCAATCCCCTTAAAAATTCCAATGACATTATTAAAACAGATAGAACAAAAATTACAAAAATTCATATGGAATAACAAAAGATCTCAAAAATCAAAAAACCTCCCCTCCAAAATTAGAGAATGGAGGCCTAACTATTTCAGACTTCAAGCTGTAATACAAAACCATAATATGTAAAACAGCATGGGACTGGTACACCAACGGACAATCAGACCAATGGAACAGAATTTAGAACCCGGAAATAAAGCCACACACATATAGCCAATTAATCTTTGAAAGAGGAGGGAAAACTTACATTGGAACAAAGATAGCCTCTTCAACAAATGGTGCTGGGAAAACTGGACTAAGACATGCCAAAAAATGGACCATGTACACCATGTACAAAAATTAATTCAAAATGGATAAAAGACTTAGATATCAGACCTGAAACCATAACATACACAGAGGAAAACTTGGACAAAACCCTCCATTAAGTACAATTCAGGAATCATCTGCAGAAGGCAAAAAATTGAAGGAAAACATAAACAGATGGGACTTCATCAAACTAAAAAGCTCTGTACAGCAAAGGAGACAAAAGAAAAAACTAAAAGAAGCCCAACTAAATGGGAAAAAAAATTTTCGCCCTCCACAAGGGTGATAAGGGATTAATAACACAGATGTACAAGGAACTCACAAAACCAAACAAAAATAAAACAAGTTGCCAAATCAAAAAATGTGGAGAAGAACTAAAAAGACACTTCTCCAAAGAGGAAATACAAATGGCCATTAGGCACATGAAAAAATGTTCAAGATCATTAGCAGTAAGGGAAATGCAAATCAAAACCACAATGAGATACCATCTTACACCAGTAAGAATGGCCCACATCCAAAAAACAGGCAACAACAAGTGCTGGCGTGGATGTGGAGAAAAAGGAACACTCTTACACTGCTGGTGGGAATGTAAACATATCCAGCCATTATGGAAAGCAGTATGGAGGACCCTCAAATTCATGAAAATAGAATTACCATTTCGTCTGGGAATCTACCCAAAGGAGACCTCAATGTGGGTATAAAAGGACACCTGTGCTCAGATGTTTATTGCAGCACTATTTATAATTGCAAGGACATGGAAACAACCCAAATGCCCCAGAACAGATGAGGGGATGAAAAAGATGTGGTCTATATACACAATGGAGTATTACTGATCAATTAAAAATGACAAATTTGATGAATTTATAGACACCTGGATGTAACTAGAAGAAATCATTCTAGCAGAAACGAGCCAGATAGAAAGGGACAGAAACCAAATGGTTTCACTACTATATGGTCAACCAAATGAAACTACACAAGGGGAGAGAGGGGACCCACTGGAGCGGGTGGGGAGGGGAGGTTTTGGGTGACGCCCAGGGACTGAAATGATGTGAAATATATATAAATAAAAAATAAATAGAAAATAAAATGAAAGAGGAGAAATTACAACAGACTCATCAGAATCACAAAGGATAATTGTTAAGCTGCCACAAACACAGACTCCTCGGAGAAATCAGCAAATAGGAAAGTTTTGTTAAAAGGCTCAGCTGAGGAGTTGGCAGAACTCACCTGGAGCTTAACAGCGTCCACCCCAACGCCCAGAGGTGGGCTGAGGCTCGTGCAGGCGAAAGCATCACCTGAAAAGAGAACTCCAACCCTGCTGAGAGGAGCAGCTAGGCCACCAGCACCTGGAGAAGGAGATCACACAAGACGGGTGAGGCTATCCTACTGAGAGCAGCCTGTGGTGTCTCCCAGTTGTCACGGAAACAGCCTAGGAGGCAGGGTAGAGCTGTAATTTGCATCTGTATGGACAATGGCTATTCAGGCTAACTTTAGCTCAGACTGAATTGGTAAAGGGGGTCTGCAGAGCTCACCTGAAGCTTAACAGTGCCCACCCCAAAGCCCAAAATCGCCGGCACCATGCAAACTCAGAAAACAAGGACATTCACTACCAAAAGCATATTGGCAGCGTTAAATACAACTATATAGGTTTCAACATGCCTACTACTAGAGCAGTAGTCACCCAATGCGTAGAGCAGATCCAAAAGGAAAACACACGAAAGAGGAAGAACACAAACACTCAAGCAAGCCCTAAGAAAAATAACTCACCACCTAAGGATAAACAATTTGAAAAAACTAACATGGATAACATCAAAGAATTGCTCCATATGTCAGACAAAGAATTCAGAATCAACGTGATAAAAGCACTCAAAGAGGCCAAGGAAGAGGGGGAACAAAGGGAAAGCAAAAGAATAGAAGCTCTCAATGAATTAAGAGAAGTAGTAGAAAAATATAAAAAAAGAATGCAGCAAAATGAACAATATCATCAATGAACAGAAAAATGAAATTGAAACGCTAAATAAGAAACTGCAGGAGATGCAAGGCATAAGACGAACAACAGAAGAACTCAAAAATGCAGGGAAGTGTCAGGAAAGCAGATTAGAAGAAATAGAAGAAAGAATCAGCACAAGAGGATACAGAAGTAGAGAGAACGAAAAAAGAGAGAGAGAGAGAAAAGCAGAGTTAAGAAAACAGAGGAAAAATCAGAGATCTCTCAGATACCTTAAAGAAAACAAATATAAGAGTAATTGGAATGCCAGAAGGTGAAGAGAAAGACATAGGATCTGAAAGGTTCTTCAATGAAATAATGGAGGAAAATTTCCCAAACATGAAGAAAGAAATGAAATTAGACATACAAGAAGCAAAAAGGACACCAAACTACTTTACTGAAAGAAGAAACACAGCAAGACACATCATAGTAAAACTTACAAAGGTTAAAGATAAGGAGAAAATTATGAGAATAACAAGAGAGAGGAAACAGATAACATACAAAGGAAAACCAAACAGACTGACTTCAGATTTCTCAGAAGGGACACTCCAAGCAAGGAGAGAATGGCACCACATCTTTAAAACACTCCAAGACAAAAACTGCCAACCAAGAATACTCTACCTAGCAAAGCTGTCCTTCCTTTATGAAGGAAAAACCAGAACTTTCCCAGACAAACAAAGCCTACAGAAATTTGCTACCACCAAACCCCCTCTCCAAGAACTCCTGAAAGAAGCCCTAAGATCAAAACCCACAGAAGAATAAAAGGAATGAACAATAAAAAGAAAAGAAAAAACAAACTAAAACAGAACCCCAAATGACCACCAGGAACAAATTGTTAGACCCTCAAACATCAATAATTACTCTAAATATCAATGGACTAAACTCATCAATCAAAAGACATAGAGGAGTGCGTATCAGCTCCGGTGTCATCGGACATGCCTCTCGGGCACTCCCTCTGAAGCACGCCACCCGCTCACTATCCAGGTACCGTTCACATCACACCTCTTCAGCACCAGCGCCGCTTTGCGGCGCCGGCTCTGATAAAGATTATTAACAAAATCTCAGCAATACTCAAAAACACTGAATCTCATTCATAGAAAAAAAAAGTTTATTAAACAGCAAACAATTCAAAACTGGGAAACTGATGACAGCAGGCACACACACAGGAAAAAACAATTCAATATTGAACATTATCAAAGTAATTCAAGTACAAGAATAAAAAGCTCAGAAATTCGACACCACCGCAACTCAAACACCAACCGGAAAAAGTCATCAGCTGCCTTCTGGAGAAACTTGGAATTGTGGTTTGCATATCAGAGGATTCCACGTATTTAAGGCCTCCTGCAGAGACTCAAATTTAGCAGTCCATTGGCTCCTTAAGTAGTAGACTGCAGAACATCAGGGCTGACATCCTAGTCCAAAAGAACAGGTGCGGTTGAGCAACAGCAGCTCAGACAAGGAAAAGACTACTTCCCCCAAACAACCCACAGAAACAAGAAGCAATTTAGACAGAAAAACAGAATAACCACAACCTCATACTGGACAACATGCCAACTAATACCTGAGTGTCCGTCACTCAATACGTAGAACAAATCCGAAGAGAAAACACAGGAAGGAAGAAAAATACAAACATACAAGCAAGCCCCAAAGGAAGCAATTCCTCACCAAACGACAATCTCCTGAAAACAATAAGGAGGCTAGCGAAGAATGGAATATGACAGATGAAGAATTCAGACACATCATGAAAAACACTAAATAACATAAGACAAGTAGAAAAATACAAAAACAAATGCAGCGAAATGAACATTACAATTGCTGAACAGAAGAGATTGAAGCACTAAATAAAAAACTAAAGGAGGTACAGTTTATAAGAGGAGCAATAGAAGATATCAAAAATGCAGAGAAAAGCCATGAAAGCACACTAGAAGAAATTGAAGAACGAATCAGCACACTAGAGGACACAGAAATAGAGAGAACAAAAAAGAAAAAGAGAAAAACAAAGTAAGAAGACAGAAGAAAAAAATCAGAGATCTATCAGATACTTTAAAGAAATGAAATATAAGAATAATCGGAATCCCAGAAGGAGAAGAGAAAGGCACAGGAAATGAAAGTATTTTTAAAGTAATAATGGAAGAGAACTTCCCAAATCTGAAAAACGAAATGAAAATAGATGTACAAGAAGCAAAAAGAACAACAAACTACCTTAATGAAAAAAAAAACCACAGCCAGGCACATTATTGTAAAACTTCCAAGAGCCCAAGACAAAGAAAAAATAATGAGAATGACTAGAGAGAAATAACAGATAACCTACAAAGGAAAACCCATTAGGCTGACCTCAGATTTCTCATAAGAGACTCTCCAAGCAAGAAGAGAATGGAGCCACATCTTCAAAAAAACTCCAAGACAAAAAGTGCCAGCCTAGAATACTCTATCCTGCAAAGTTGTCCTCCCTGTAGGAAGGAAAAATTAGAATCTTCTCAGACAAACAAAGTCTCCAAAAATTTGCTACCACCGAACCCCCACTCCAAGAAATATTGGAAGAAGCCTCAGGACCAAAACTTTCAGACAAATAAGTAGAATATACATAACAAGAAACCAAAGGAGAACCTCAAAATGACCTCTAGAAAACCAAAATTAGAACCCCACACATCAATAATCACTCTAAATGTCAATGGTCTAAACTCATCAATCAAAAGACGCAGAGTTGCAGACTGAATCAAAAGAGAGAACCCAACATTCTGCTTTCTCCAGGAAACACATCTAATCCCTAAAGATAAACATAGACTGAAAGTGAAAGGATGGAGAACAATTCTACAAGCAAACGGTCCCAAGAAAAACGCACAGGTAGCCATTCTTACAGCAGATAAAGCAGATTTCAGAATTAAAAAAAGTGGCAAAGGATAAAGACAGACACTACCTAATGGTACGTGGTTCAACTCACCAAAAAGACTTAACAATTATCAACATATATTCACCAAATGAGGGAGCAACAAGATTCATAAGACAGCTACTAGCAGAACTGAAAACAAATATTGGTGAAAATACATATGTCATAGGAGACTTTAACACCCACTCTCACCAAAAGACAGAGCAGTAAAACAAAAGCTAAACAAGGACAAAAAAGCTTGAAAGGAAGACTTAGACCAAATGGACATAATAGATATCTACAGGACACTGCACCCCCAAAAAAGGGAATACACCTGCTTTTCAAATGCACATGGATCCTTCTCTAAAATTGACCACATATTAGGACACAAGGAAAACCTGAACAAATACACAAAAATCAAAATTATACCAACTTTTTTTCCTCTGATCATAAAAGCATCAAACTAGAAATTAGCAATGAAGAGAAAGCAAGAAGAATATCCAATACATGTAGACTGAACAATATGCTACTAAATGAAGAATGGGTAACAGAAGAAATTAAACCTACTTTGAAACAAACGACAAAGAAGACACAACATTCCAAAATGTCTGGGACTCAGCAAAAGCATATCTAAGAGGAAGGTTCATAGCAATACAGACCCATATCAAAAACCAAGAAAATATCCAAAGAAAAAAACCTCATATCCCAACTAAATATTAGGAAAAAAACAACCAGAAAAGACAAAGCCCAGAAAAAAACAAGAAATAATAAAAATAAAAGAAGAAATAAATAACATAGATACCAAAAAGAATATACAGAAGATCAACGAAACTAAAAGCTGGTTCTTTGGAAAAATAGACACAATTGACAAGCCCCTTGCAAAGCTCACAAAGAAAAGAAGAGAAAAGACCCAAATAAACAGAATCACAAATGAGAAAGGAGAAATCACCACAGACACAAAAGAAATCCAAAGGATAATCAGAGACTACTATGAACATCTATATGGAAACAGATTCAACAATCTGGATGAGATGGACAAATTCCTGGAAAAATACAACTGCCCAAAATTGAACAAAGAAGAAATAGTCTAAATAATCCAATCACAAGCAGAGAAATAGAAGCAGTTATAAAAACTCTCCCTAAAAACAAGAGCCCAGGACCTTATGGCTTTACAAATGAATTCTACATGACATTCAAAGAGGAAATAGCACCTATACTATTAAAACTCTTCCAAAAAATTGAGGAAGAAGGGGAGCTCCCAAACACATTTTTGAAGCAAACATCACACTCATACCAAAACCAAATAAGGACAGCACTAAGAAAGAGAGCTATAGACCAATTTCCCTAATGAACACAGATGCAAAAATTTTAAACAAAATACTAGCAAATCGAATCCAAGGATGCATAAAAAGCATTATTCACCATGACCAAGTGGGAGTTATCCCAGGGGCACAAGGATGGTTCAACCTCCGGAAATCAATTAACATAATCCACCACATCAATAAGAAGAAAAACAAAAACCATATGATCATATCAATAGATGCAGAGAAAGCATTTGACAAAGTCCAGCACCCACTTATGATAAAAGCAAACATCATCTTAAATGGGGAAAAACTAAAATCCTTCCAGTTAAAATCTGGAACCAGGAAAGGAAGCCCCCTCTCTCCATTACTTTTTAACATTGTTTTGGAAGTTCTAGCCAGGGTAATAAGACAAGAGAAAGATATAAAAGGGATACAAATAGGGACAGAGGAACTGAAACTATCATTATATGCGGATAATATGATTCTATATATAGAGAACCCAAAAAAATCCACAGAAAAACTTATTGAAATAATAAACCAGTTCAGTAAGGTTGCTGGTTACAAAATCAACACACAAAAATCAGTAGCTTTCCTATACGCAAAAAAACAAGTAGAAGAAGAAGAAATTAAAAAAGTCATCCCATTCACCATTGCACCAAAAACAATTACATACCTGGGAATAAACCTAACAAAACACATAAAAGAACTATACAAAGAAAACTTTAAAATGCTACTAAAAGAGATAGAAGAAGACACAAGGAAATGGAAAGACATCTCTTGCTCATGGATGGGAAGAATTAACATCATCAAAATGGCCATCCTACCAAAAGCAATCTACAGATTCAATGCAATCCCAATAAAAATTCCAATGACATCCCTTAAAAAGATAGAACAAAAATTACAAAAATTCATATGAACCAACAAAAGATCTCGATATAAAAAAACCTCCTCTCCAAAAAAACAAGAGAAAATGGAGGCCTAACTATTCCAGACCTCAAGCTACACTACAAAGCCATAATACTTAAAAAGGCATGGAGCTGGTACAACAACCAACAATCAGACCAATGGAACAGAATTGAGAATTCAGAAATAAAGCCACACACATATAGCCAATTAATCTTTGTCAAAGGAGGGGAAAACTTACATTGGAACAATGATAGCCTCTTCAACAAATGGTGCTGGGAAAACTGGACTAATACATGCAAAAAAATGGACCAAGACATCTCTCTCACACCATGTACAAAAATTAATTCAAAATGGAAAAAGACTTAGATATCAGACCTGAAACCATAACATACATGGAGGAAAACTTGGGCAAAACGCTCCATTAAGTACAATACAGAAAACCCTTTAAGCAATCATCTGCAGAAGGCAAAAAATTGAAGGAAAACATAAACAGATGGGACTTCATTAAACTAAAAAGTTTCTGTACAGCAAAAGGGACAACAGAAAAAACTAAACAAAGCCCAACTAAATGGGAAAAATTTTGGCCCTTCACAAGAGTGATAAGGGATTAATAACACAGATCTACAAGGAACTCACACAACTAAACAAAAACAAAACAAAAAGCCCAATCATAAAATGGGGAGAAGAAACAAAAAGACACTTCTCCAAAGAGGAAATACAAATGGCCAACAGGCACATGAAAAATTGCTCAATATCACTAGCAATCAGAGAAATGCAAATCAAAACCACAGTGAGATACCACCTTACACCAGAATGTCCGAAATAAAAAAAAAAAAAACAATAGGCAAAAACAAGTGCGTGCGTGGATATGGAGAGAAAGGAACAATCCTACACTGCTGGTGGGAATGTAAACTCGTCCAGCCACTATGGAAAGCAGTATGGAGGACCCTCAAACTCATGAAAATGGAATTACCATTTGACCCAGCAGTCGCACTTCTGGGAATCTACACAAAGGAGACCTCAATGTGGGTACAAAAGGACACCTGTGCTCGGATGATTAGTGCAGCACTATTTACAATTGCAAGGACATGGAAACAACCCAAATGCCCCAGAACAGATGAGTGGATGAAAAAAATGTCGTATATATACACAATGGAGTATTACTGATCAATTAAAAACGACAAATTTGATGAATTTATAGACACCTGGATGTACCTAGAAGAAATCATTCTAGAAGAAATGAGCCAGATAGAAAGGGACAGAAACCAAATGGTTTCACTACTATATGGTCAACCAAATGAAACTACACAAGGGGAGAGAGGGGACCAATTGGAGTGGGCAGGGAGGGGAGGTGATGGTGACGGATGACCCCCAGGGATTGAAATGATGTAAAAATAATAATAATAATAAAGCAGATATTGGTTTTAATAAAAGACACAGAGTTGCAGAATGGATTAAAAGAGAGAAACCAACATTCTGCTGCCTCCAAGAAATGCATCTGATCCCAAAAGACAAGCATATTTTGAAGGTAAAAGGATGGAAAACAATTCTACAAGCAAATGGCCCACAAAAAAAATGGCAGGAGTAGCCATCCTTATAGCAGACAAAGCAGATTTCAAAATAAAAAAAGTAACAAAGGACAAAGATGGCCACTACCTAATGGTTCAAGCGACAACAAACCAAAAAGACGTAACAATTATCAACATATACTCACCAAACAAGGGAGCACCAAGATTTATAAGACAGCTACTAAGAGAGCTGAAAAAAAAATATAGATGAAAACACATATGTAGTAGGAGACTTTAACACCCCACTCTCAACAAAGGACAGATAAAAAAAAAAACAAAAACTACACAAGGACACAAAAGCCGTAAAAGAAGACATAGATAATATGGGCCTAATAGATATCTACAGGATGCTACACCCACAAGGAACAGAATACACCTTCTTCTCAAATGCACATGGATCATTTTCTAAAATTGACCACATATTAGTCCACAAGGCAAACATGAATAAATACACAAAGATAAAAATACCAAACTTTTTTTCAGACCATAGGGGCATCAAACTAGACATCAACAATGAAAAGGAAAAAAGAAGAGCACTTAACACTTGGCGACTGAACAACATGTGTCTAAAAGAAGAATGGGTAACAGAAGAAATCAAAGAAGAAATTAAAACTTACTTTGAAACAAATGACAAAGAAGACACTGCATTCCAAAATGTCTGGGATGCGGCAAAAGTATACCTAAGAGGAAGGTTCAGAGCAATACAGGCCCATATCATAAAGCAAGAATATAACCAAAAAAAACAACCTAATCTACCAAATTGAAAAATTAGAGAAAGATCAACAAAAAAAAAAAACAAAATCCAGCAGAAGACAAGAAATAATTAAAATAAAAGAAGATAAAATAAAAGAAGAAATTAACAATCTAGAAGCCAAAAAGACTATCCAAAAGATCAACAAAGCCAAAAACTGGTTCTTTGAAAAAATAAATAAAATCGATAAGCCCCTTGCAAAGCCCACAAAGGAAAGAAGACAGAAAATCCTAGTAAGCAGAACCACAAATGCAAGAGGAGAAATTACAACAGACACAAAAGAAATCCAAAAAATAATAAGAGATTACTATGAACAACTATATGGAAATAAATACAACAACTTGGATGAGATGGATAGATTCTTAGAAAGATACAGCTCCCCAAAATTAAACAAAGAAGGTATAGCAAACCTAAATAAACCAATCACAAGCAGCGAAATTGAAGCAGTCATCAACTCTGCCTAAAAACAAGAGCCCAGGACCTGATGGCTTCACAAATGAATTCTACCAGACATTCAAAGATGAAATAATGCCTGCATTACTAAAGCTTTTCCAAAAAATTGAGAAAGAAGGAATACTGCCAAACACATTCTATGAAGCAAACATCACACTCATACCAAAACCAAATAAGGACAGCACCAAGAAAGAAAACTTTAGACCAATTTCCTTAATGAACACAGATGCAAAAATTTTAAACAACATCCTGGCAAACCGAATCCAACGATGCATTAAAAGCATCATTCACCACGACCAAGTGGGAATTATCCCAGGGGCACAAGGATGGTTTAACATCCAGAAATCAATTAACATAATCCACCACATCAACAAAGAAAAAAACAAAAACCACATGATTATATCAATAGATGCAGAGAAAGCATTTGACAAAGTCCAACATCCATTCATGACAAAAGTCCTTGAAAAATTAGGGATTAAAGGAATTTATCTCAACATAATAAAAGCCATCTATGACAAACCTTTGGCAAATATCATCCTAAATGGGGAAAAACTAAAATCATTCCAGTTGAGATCTGGAACCAGGCAAGGATGCCCACTCTCCCCACTACTCTTTAACATTGTACTGGAAGTCCTAGCCAGGGTGATAAGGCAAGAGAAAGACATAAAAGGGATACAAATAGGC
>PVHY01025774.1:8097-18106 GCA_004024945.1 Uropsilus gracilis
CCCCCCCCGACTCCCAAGGGCTCTAGATTCCTTTCCTGCCTCTCCCAGCTCCTGGGGCTCCAAGTGTTCCTTGGTTTAGGGTGCACTCCTGTCTCTGCCTTCCTGGCCACACAGCCTCCTTGTCTTTTTGCGTTTCTCCACTGTGTCTCGTAGAAGGACGCTTGTCATTGGCTTTAGAGATCTTTGGACAATCACATTCACAGGTTCCAGGGGTTCGGATATGGGCGGCTTTTATTTTGGGGGGAGAAGGCACCATGCAGGCACCACACCCAGTGACCCTGCAGAATGTCCTGCTGTGTTGTGACTCCAGAGTCAAGATCAACTCTCACTTGGGGATGGAGGGTGGGGGGCAGAGTGTGGAGCAGCAACATCTCCTTGTTGACATCACTGGTTCTCACACAACCCTGGAAAAGGAGCATGGTCCCTCTTGTTCATTCTTCATTTACTCAGGTAGTAAAGACCAGTTCATTTGGTCCTATGACTATTTGGGATCCCCTGTGATCCATGGCGGGGCTCAAATCAGAGCTGCTTTTGGGGCCCACTCTACCCCTGAGACTGATGAGTGAGTGGTGTGGGTCTCCTTCCCACTAAGCATGAATTCTCCCAGGGTCTAAACGCTTCCCTTCTCTGCCCCCCCCCCCTCCTTGGGGCTCACACTATCCTGGAGACCCCATTCCTTCTCAAACTCTGCCCCCCCAACCTGGTTTTGCTCCCTGATGCCTCTTCTCTCTCTTTCCTCTGTTGACCCATGTCCAGCCATAAAGGTCTGTGTCTAACAGAGAGGATGTTGTTCCAGGCCTCTCACAGGAAGCACTCCTGACACTTCAGCAACCAGACGACAAGGGAAGGAAGCTGTAATACAATAGTCTTTTTTATGCATCCAATTGAATAATGCTTACATGTAAAATTAACATATGCCTCAGCTGCTTCCAGGTGGTTTCAAGAAAGAAACCAGTTCAATGTCCTTTCTCCCTGGCAAGTCTGATTCAGTGGGGGCTCTGCGGATGACCTTCCCTTTCTCCTCAACAGCTACTATTAATAGCTTTGCTTTTGGAGCTCTCTCTTTAAAGGTGTTCCTTCTATTTCTGGCTGGCAGATGTTGATGAGTGGCATGTGGAGAGTTCAGCTTCCACAAGTATGGACTCTAAGCATTGGATCACAGGCAGAGACCCTGGGATCTGGCTAAGTTTGGAAACATCAGGACAAGACCCTCCAGGCTTAAGAATCGGTGGTAGTGAAGACTAGCGGGAGAGAAATGACAATTAGACACGGCTGATAACAAACTTCCCTAGTGTGCTTCTAGCTTAGCTAAGGGTAACGTGCAAGGGTGCAGGTGAAGTTCATTACTCTTTGAAGCAGCCTTCAACTTATCTACTGTGGGGCCCCTTCCCTGTGCATTATTTGTATCTGTGCATAGAAACAGTGAGTTTTGTGTACACAGCACATAGCTGCTTAGAGCGCATACCACTTTAGAATGTGACTCCAAGAAGGGTATAGTCTGACCATGCTTGTACATTGCTGGTCTACTAGAGGTGTGAAATGGTTGTCACTATGAAAAATACCCTTGCAGTTCTTCAAAAAAGCTAAAAATAAAATTACTGGATAACCTAGCAATTATAGTCCTAGGTACATATTCAAGAGAATTGAGAACAAGTATTAAATAAACACAGGTACACACAAGTTCATACCAACATTGTTCTCTCTCAATGGCCAAAAGGTGGAAACAACTCAATTATCTATTGATGGTTGAATAGATCAACAAAATAGGGTATATGAATACAATGGTTGAATATTACTCAGTCATAAAAAATGAAATTCTGATCCATGAAGCCAGACACTAAAGACTACTTATTTTAAGCTTGTTTACATAAGAAATATCCAGAAAGGCAAAGCCCTAGGGAGAGAACACAAATTGGTGGTTTCTAGGAATTGAGAGGAGGAGGGAATGGCAGGCACTGACTGCTTGGGTATGGGGTTTTCTTTTGAGATGATGAAAATCTTTTGGACCTAGAAAGACACGGTGGCTCCACATTGTGAATTAACTAATTGCCACTGAATGAATAACTGGAAAATGACCTTGCTATATGAATTTCACCTTGAAAAAAATTTAATAAAAAATATCTGGTGGGTGTGCTCCCTGCACACAACTACCTTGGTCTTGCCCAGCTCCCTGTTCCTCCTGAGCAGAGCTGTGTGCTCACCTCAGGCCTTAATGCTGAATCAGCTAACAGCACAGACTAGGTTGGGCTTGCTCTGGACCTCACTCCTGAGACATATCCTCTGAATTCCGTGACTAAGCCTGAGTCTATGCAACAGCCACGTCCGTGTTAGCAGACAACCATGGGTGTGGGTGAGAACAACACCTTCATCGACAGATTCTTGTTTCTCAATATTTTGTTTCCGTGGTAGTAAAACAGACTTTCTAGGCAAGATGATTGAGTTTGTACATTTTTGTCTCTAAGAATTTCTATTGGCTGCAAGAAAAAAGAGCACAAGTGGCAAGACACCTAGAAAAAGAAGTTAAGGCCTGGGGAAGCCCATCAGGATCCTCTTAGAAACTGCTATCTGTCGAAGTGATGTGGGAGGATAGTTTATATTCCCATCGTTTTGCTCCAATTTTATTTGAAGAATATAGAATGACCTCTGTTTTGTTTTTCTAGAACAGTGAAGACTAGAGGGGGGAATGCCTGTCAGGAGGATGGGGACACAGAACTTCCCTGTGTTAACTGGGACCGAGAGTTTAAGTCTAACGGCTGAGTGGTCATTCATTCATGTGCTCACTCATCACTCACTCACGGTGTGCCTGCCATGTGCCTCTGGACAGGGGACTGGCCATGGTTTAGAGTAGCCAGAGAAGACCCAGTCCCTGCCCGTGGGACTTACACTAGCAGTTCAGTGAGAGTGTCCTGCTCACACTGCAAATACTCAAAGGGGGAGGACCTTGGCAGTTCTGGGATCACTGCTTGGGGGGATGGGACAGGCCTCCCAGAGTTGGTGATGAGTTGAGTCCAAAGTTGAAGAAAATTGAGATGAGCTTGCAGGCAAGTAAGCCCAGCGTCTGCATTGGCCCTAAAGCATGCAAGCACACAGCGTGGGAGAACCCTGGTGTTTGGAAGGCAAGGGACCATCACATGGAGGAGCAGAGGCTGTTGGGACAATTTGGGATCCATAAGGGTATCACACTTGACACGATTCTTTCTGATGATTTTTTTTTTTTTTTAAGTCCAGGTCTCACTATTTTTGCCTGTGGAACCGCAGGCTCACATTGCCTGGGGGTGCCGGGGACTCAAGCAATCCCCAGCCTCAGCTTCCCAGGTAGCTGGGATTACAGGTGTGCACCACCACGCCCAGCTATTTTTTTGGAACTAGGTCTCGGTCTCGCTACATTGCCCCGGGCGGGACTCGAACTGCAATCCCTGGTCCCTGCTGCGGCTTCCTAGGCTGCCGTTTACAGGCATGCGCCACCATGACTGGCTCTGCTGATTTTTTCATAAGAAAAGCCACATGTGTATTAAGAGTCATTTCCTTTAATCCTCTCAGCATCCCCTTTGCAGACGCAGGCTGTAAGTCTCACCAAGTAAACAGTCACTCCAAAGAGGGCTGCACACATTGCGGGGAGGTACAGGAGGCGCCGGGAATAACTGAAGCTGCAGCTGCAGAGGCGGTTCAGGGAGGGGCTGACCTGCTCCGGGCAGGCACACTGCCCTCCTGAGTCGGGTGTGGGTGCAAAGATGCTCTCTGTGCCTTTTCATACATGTGAATTTTTCCTGATGCCTTTTGAAGTCACCAGGTGGGTGCATCAGGGCAGAATCTTCTGGAAGCTCGCGGTGTGGGGGTGCCATGGCGCTCTGGGCTACACAAGGCTGCCCTTTCCTGCCCTGTGTCTGCTCAGCTTCCCACTGTGGTGGCTTGTGAGCTGCTTTATTCTCTTTGCCAAGGTCACGGAAGCAACACTTCCACCGAAAAAGCAGGACCGAGCCATTTGACTCCCCTGGCCCCTCAGGCAGATGATTACTGGAACTGAACGTTTCTCCACTAGGGGTGAGGAGGGCAGAACTCGTCCATGCCGGCTCCGAGTCCTGGGGATGACTTACACCCGCCTGATGGCCGGCGCTCTCGGTTCTTTTTCAAGTGGCTTTTCCTTCGGTTACACTGTTTGCTTTTCCTGCCGGAGCATCCTGCCCCCTCCGGGGCAGCACTGAGGAGAGACCCAGCCCCTGCCTTCCTGGTGAGCAGAGCTTAGAACAAGAGCCCTCTGCCCATCGGACATCCTTACCATTTCCAGCTATTGAGTGTAATCAGGTGTGCCAGGATCTGATTTCAAAGCCCAGAGCGGAGGGGCTCGAAGGAATCCTCTCTCCCTGTCGCTCCTGTGGGAGACAAAGGGGATTGAACAAACAGGATGTGCTGAGAGGGGCACAGAGCCCGCCCCGCAAGCCGGGAAGGGCTGGGGGCAGGGCCGAGCTGGGCGTCCTGTGGGCGGGGCTGTTGGCATGTGTGGTAAATCATGCCCAAGAGAAACAAGAAGTGGGACAAGAACAGACACGGTCTTTCATCTGATAGCCTCTCCAGTGGTTCGCGATAGAACTTCCCCCTCGTCCTGGACCTGGGAGTCACAGAATCCCTGCCCCATGTCAAGGTCCTGGCTGTTCCCCTTGCAGAGAGTGTTGATATTTCTAGAGACCGAGAGACCTCATCTTGCAGGCAGGGCAGCAGAGGAGTGCTATGGGTTCTGCAAGCAAGGCTGCACTGATGTGGGCTTCGGGTGGAGAATGTCCTCCTCTTGCGGCTGTAGTGTCAGACAGGGCATTTTCCCCTCGTCTGTGGGTTCTCCCTGATTGAGATGGTGAAGTAATCGAATCAATAGCACACAGATTAGTGTGTGGGGGGGGGGGAGGGAGATGACACAAATATTATCATATAATAGAAAAGACCTACACTTCTAACGCAAACCAAACAGAACCAGGATCTATATCTTGAGTTAAGGAAAGGAACAGGGTCCTGGGCTTCAAGGAGAGGAAAGGGGGCGGGGGTGTTCCTGGTCTCATGTAACAAAAGGACCCCCTGTTGTGCAAAATTACACGTTGGCTCTGTCAAATAGACAGTTTTCCAATAGAAAATAGTTTTTGGAGGTTAACACTAAATGGGTAATAACCCCCATTTTTATTCTTAGGTAATTAAGGGAGTGGTAAAAGTATCTCTTAGGCCCACAGGGCTTCTGCTGACCTAACTTTGAATAGTTACATGTTGAAGTGATACATCTTGAGAAATCTTGTCTGAATATCTTGGTGAGGCCTATCCTTCACAGTGCTATGTTTGGGTCCTGCTGAACCCATGTGTTTCTGTCCCTGTTTCTATTTCTTGGATCCCAGACTCTGATTGCTGGGCTCAGGAACCAACTAGTAGATTATCTTGATCATGACCTTGAAAAAGAATCCAACATAGTACCCTTCAGAGAAGGTGTGGGCCTGGGGAAAATGTCCATGTTTCTTCCTCTCCTTATTGCCAATATTTTTCTATGGGGGAAATCAGAGATTAAAATAAATGCTCATCAAGACCAAATTTATAGGGAGACAAAGGTCATTGAAGGTAGTAAGTGTAGGAAGCAGCTTACACTCACGGTGGAGGTATTTCTTGGGAGTGGTGGGGCAGACTGACAACCCCCCCCCCCTTGAGTAATTGTAGAACTTAGTGGTATATGCCCCCATTTCATCACTTTTCAGAGATACCATCAGTGATGCTTTCCATCAAGGATTTTTTTTTTTTTTTTTTTTTTTTTTTTAGGTACCAGAGGACATTCTGTGGATGAGGTAGGAAGTAACAGTCCCATACAGTTTAAGAACTACTCCAGTTTTTGCTGACAGAACAATACTGGTGGAACTGGTCATTTCTGATACACAACTCAACCCTAAGCTTCTGTAACCTGGACTCTTTGGACATGAAACATTCTGAGAGAGGAGCAGATTCTAAAGGTCAATTTTGGTTCCAAATGAAGTGAAAAACACTTCCAACTGAAAACCTGCTTGATAGCTACAGTTTATCATTATGTTTATTTTTTTATTAAACAATTTATATATAAATTTCAAATCTTTGTAATCCCTGGGGTTCGCCCCCCCCACCCGTTCCCACCCTGTCTCCCCCCCTCTCCCAAGTTGTGTCCTTCATTTTGGTTGTTAGCTTGCTTTGACTTTTCTTCATGGGTTTTTGTTTATCTTTCCCATGTCCCATATAATAGTGAAACCATTTGGTGTCTTTCTTTTTGACTTGTTTCTGCTAATATGATTTCTTCTAAGTACATCCATGTTATCATAAATCATCCAATCTGTCACTTTTAATTGATGAGTAATATTCCATTGTGTATATATACCACATCTTATTCATCCAGTCATCTGTTTTGGGATATTTAGGTTGCATCCATGACTTTGCAATTATAAGTAGTGCTGCAGTAAACATCCGGGCACAGGTGTTCCTTTGTACAAAGCAGTGAGGTCTCCTTTGGGTAGATTCCCAAGAGAGCAATTGCTGGGTCAAATGGTAGTTCTCTTTTCATTAGAGGATACTCCACATGGTTTTCCATAGTGGCTGGACCATTTTACATTCCCACCAGCAGTGTAAGAGTGCTCCTTTCTCTCATCCCTGCCAGCACTTGTTGTTGCCTGTTTTTTTGGATGTGGGCCACTCTTACTGGTGTAAGGTGGTATCTCATTGTGGTTTTGATTTGCATTTCCCTGATTGCTAGTGATGTTGAACAGTTTTTCATGTACCTGTTGGCCATTTGCATTTCCTCTTAGGAGAAGTGTCTTTTTAATTCTTCTCCCCATTTTTAACTGGTTTTTTTGCTTTGTTTTTGTTAAATTGTGAGTTCTTTGTATATCTTTGTTATCAGACACTTGTATGTAGGGCAAAAATTTTTTCCCACTTGGTTGGTTTTCTTTTTTTTTTTTTTCTGTCTCTTTTGCTGTACAGAAGCTTTTTAGTTTGATGTAGTCCCAGCTGTTAATGTTTTCCTTCATTTTTTTTTTTGCCTGCTATAGATGTATCTAGAAATGAATTTCTAGATTGTAATTCATGAAGGGTTTTGCCCACAATTTCCTCTATGTATATTATGGTTTCTGCTCTTACATGCAAGTCTTTTTATTCATTTTGAGTTGATTTTTTGTACATGATGTGAGGGCATTGTCTTGGTCCATTTTTTTTTTTTTGCATGTTTTGCACCAGTTTTCCCAGCACCATTTATTGAAGATGTTCCTTGTTCCAATGTAAATTTTTCACTCCTTTGTCAAAGATTAGTTGACTATATATGTTTGGTTTTATTTCAGGACACTCAATTCTGTTCCATTGATCTGATTGTTTTTGTACCAGTACCAAGCTGTTTTAATTACTATGGCTTTGTAGTATAGTTTGAAGTCTGGGATAATAATACCTCCATTTTCTCTTTTTTTAGTCAGTAGGTTTTTTGATATTTGAGGTTCTTTGTTATTCCATATAAATTTCAGTAATTTTTGTTCTATCTCTTTAAAGAATGTGACAGGGATTTTTATAGGGATTGCATTGAATCTGGAGACTGCTTTTGGTAGGATGGCCATTTTGATGATTATAGTGATCTTTAAAGGCAACTCTGAAATAAACTCAAATCTTTCCAAGGGAAAATGTAATCAAGGGAGTTATGGAGATGTTTTCTCTCAGGGTTGGAGTTCTGGGATGTAAAGAGTCAGAGGCTGCATCTCATCTTTCATGAAACAGGTCTGGGACACATATGAGTTTGCTTTGTCCCTACATGGTATAAATGCTACATGCAACAAAGACTAGGAAAGGAGAAGTGGCTAAGAGTGGGTAAGTGGCAAGCACAGTGAATATGCTAGTTATAAACTATTTCTGTTTCTGTAATGAGACAATATGACTGGAGCTTTTTCTTAGTTTGGTCAAAGTAGAAAGAGAGTAGGGGAATTATTGCTACATTATATGAACCAACTCAGTCTGTGTCTTTAGAGGGGGTAGGAACAAGCCAGCAGATACCATCTGGATTTTTCTTAAAAGGAGAGACTTGAACTTATCATTCTCCGCATGAGCAAACGACCCTCTCAAAAAATTTGAATTCTAGGGAGATTTTGAGCACAAAGTTTCATGTCTTTTACAATCTGATTTATGATTCAAGACGAACCACGCTAACTCCAGAGTTCCCCAGTCAGGGAAGGTGAGAAAGACAGGCCCATTAATCAAAAGGTGGCAGGAGACCACTCCAGGTGAATTACAGCACAAAAGAAGAAGCAAGCCCAGGTGGAAGAGAAAGCCAGCAAGGAAAGAATTTCTCTTCCCTTCTTGAGGGAAGCCTTGAGGGATAGCCTGATGTCTCTCAGAACCAGTGGGACTGGAGTTTGTCCAATTAGAATTGGGATTCTTGCTCTACCCCTCTCTAGTCATATCAGGCAAGCTGCCTAAACCTGAACCTGGATCCTTCGCCTGTAAGGTGGGATTAACAGTACTTGCCTCCATGTTGTTAGAGAAATAAGTGAGCACTTATTTAGCAACTCACATGTGACTGACATGAAGTGCTGATTGGGTGCAGTAACAATGGTGAAAATGTTCAAGTATCATCTTCCATTAACATAGTTGACATTATACAGTGATGGTAATATTGTGCAGCTAGGAAATATGAGATACTTCCCTTTAGCTTTAGAACTGTACATTTCAAGAAGGACTTGACAATATTATGGTGATTTGACTTGCTGATTTGATTGTTTCAGGCCCAGGTGAAAAAAGCTTAGGTTGAAAATGCCAAGGATAGAGGGGAGGAGAAAAGATAAGCAAGGCTTTTGTAATGTGAGATGACTGACAAGACTCTGTTCCTAGAAGAGAGGGAAAACTAGGGACTGAGGAGAGAAACAAGGGCAGAACCTTTTTTGGGGGGTGAGGGTCCAGCCATGATGGCTGAGGTGGCCTGGGGCCTGTGGCCTTTGGCCCAGGCTGGCAGACTTATGAGCCTTAGCATGCATAAGTTGATGGTGTGTGCTCCGAAGTCAGTAGCTTTCCTATATGCAAAAAGTCAAATAGAAGAGGAAGAAATCAGAAAAACCATCCCATTTACCATCGCACCAAAAAAAATTAAATATTTGGGAATAAACCTAACAAAAAATGTGAAAGAATTATACAAAGAAAATTTTAAAACACTCCTAAAAGAGCTAGAAGAAGACGTAAGGAAATGGAAAGACATTCCCTGTTCATGGATTGGAAGAATTAATATTATCAAAATGACCATCTTACCAAAGGCAATATATAGATTCAATGCAATCCCAATAAAAATTCCAATGACATTTTTAAAGAGATAGAACAAAAATTACTGAAATTCATATGGAATAACAAAAGACCTCATATATCCAAAAGCCTCCTGACCAGAAAAAAAGAGAATGGAGGTATTACAATCCCAAACTTTAAACTATACTACAAAGCCATAATAATTAAAACAGCATGGTACTGGTACAAAAACAGACAGTCAGATCAATGGAACAGAATTGAGTGCCCTGAAATAAAACCACACATCTATAGTCAATTAATCTTCAATAAAGGTGTGAAAAACTTACCTTGGAACAAAGATAGCCTCTTCAATAAATGGTGCTGGGAAAATTGGACTAAGACATGCAAAAAAATGGACCAAGAAATCTCCCTTACTCCATGTACAAAAATAAACTCAAAATGGATAAGAGACTTAGAGGTCAGACCTGAAGCCATAGCATACATTGAGGAAAACTTGGGCAAAACTCTCCATGAACTACAGTTCAGAAATCCCTTTCTGGAAACATCTACAGATGGCAAAAAAAATGAAGGAAAACATAAACAGATGGGACTACATCAAACTAAAAAGCTTCTGTACAGCAAAAGAGACAACAGAAAAAACTAAAAGATGCCCAACCGAATGGGAAAAAATCTTTGCCCTCCACATGAGTGACAAGGGTTTAATAACGAAGATCCACAAGGAACTAACACAACTAAACAAAAGCAAAACAAAAAGCCC
>PVHY01025775.1:0-18010 GCA_004024945.1 Uropsilus gracilis
TATCAAGATATCATCCAAATCTAAACTTCCACAGTATCTTCAAAGGTACTGAACACAGGGTAAGGGATCGTTAGCTGCAGATGCAAAGACGGAAGCATTTTGTGTGATGGCTGACAATGTAGTATTGCTGCCCAAACAAGCTCCTAAAAGAGGTTGCATTAACAGATGTATATCTTCTAGAATGGAGGAGGTGAGAGTTCCATGCAAGTCTTTATGTATTCCTCCTGAGACTCAAAGCCTGTCATTATACTAGCTGCAGTCTCTCTAAATACAAAAAAAAAAAAAAAAAGATGGCAAGATTCAGATCACATTCTAAGAAAAACAGTCTAGATAACTCAGCTTGCAACTTCGTTATCTGCAAACACCTGCAAGGCTAGTATTTGCAGGAAGGATTAAATTTGTTGTTTGTACCTAAAGGGAGGAAACCCTCTGTACACCAAAGAGTGGGACTTACAGGGGTCAGATTCCCGCTCACTCAAAGAGGACTATGTCCCAGCATTCAGGCAACGGAGGAGGCTGATGGGAGGACCAAGAGGACACCAGAGCGGAGTGTTTGGGCAGAGGCTAGGAAACTGCGCTGTGGATACAGAGCATCCAGAGCACAGACCGCGGGGTGTACACACTCCTACCCTGATGAGCCAAGGCCTCAGACAGCGGCAGTCCCACTTAGGAAAAGGCGGAGTCACTCTTCATCAGCTATTTAGCAGAGAAGTATTGAATTCCTAACACACTTAAAGGGGGGCTCTTCAGGGGAAAATTAGCCTCGCCCTCATAACAGGCCACCACTGGCATGTCTTAAAGCTAAAGGTAAATGTGGAGCTGGAAGCTACAAACTTGATCCTTTCCCGTTGGATTCACTGAACGCCTACCACACTACCACCAGGGCCATTTCTTAAGAGGGTACTTTTTTTGTTTAGAGACTAGGTCTCGCTATTTTTGCCCATGGAACCGCAGGCTCTTGTTGCCTGGGATACCACAGACTCAAGCCATCCCCAGCCTCAGCTTCCCAGGTGGCTGGATTACAGGTGCGTGCCACTACACCCAGCTATTTTTTGGAACTAGCTCTCGCTATGGGCCCCCGGCGGGACTCAAAAGGCGATTCCTAGCCTCGGCCGCTTCATAGGCTGAACCTTACAGGCACGAGCCACCGAGCCCGGCCCAAGAGGGTACTTTTCCAGTTTGCAAGGCAGCCACAGCCTTTCAGTCTGGCTGACTCCTTCCAGAGGCCACGTTCCCTGGGCATGAGAAGGCGGGCTGCGAGGCCAGCGGTCCTGCTTCCCCATTCACTGCCAAAGGGCTCCCATGTGCCCACACATGCCCGCCCACATGTACAGGGACACAAGGTCCCAGCCCCGTGGCGGCCACGTCCCCTGGTCTGGCTGGAGTGCCGAAGCAGAGCTCTACGTTAAATTGCAT
This sequence comes from Uropsilus gracilis, assembly GCA_004024945.1. Classification (NCBI taxonomy): domain Eukaryota; kingdom Metazoa; phylum Chordata; class Mammalia; order Eulipotyphla; family Talpidae; genus Uropsilus; species Uropsilus gracilis. The sequence continues at coordinate 1,417 of PVHY01025775.1, forward strand.
AACATCAGGTCATTTGAACTCGGCCGGTCTCCTGGGAAAACACGGAACAACAACAGGAGCATCTATGGGGGAAGCTTAACAGACGGTTTTGTGGTGGCCGAGGAAACAGCACCGTGAGGGGACAAGGACACTGCAGAGACGCCGCGTTAACCTGCAGGGAGGCTGAATGTCCAGCTCCTGGAGCTGGTGGGCCTCCACCATGGCACCCTGCTGGATGGGCCCCTGTCCACACCAGGGCTATTGGGGCTCTGAGGATTGGGGGTGCTGGAGTCATTATTACGCTCCGATTTCCCTACCATCACAGCTGGAAGTCGGGGGGGAAGGCCCAGTGGACAGAGGGACACCCTGGTGGCCCAGGCTCTGGGCCAAGCTGCGCCCTTGCAGAAAGGTCAGTGTCCCAGGGGACGTGCCGCAGCCAGGGTCCTGAACCCTGAACCTGGGGTTCTGAACAGGACGAGGCAGCTCCAGCTGAGGGGGAGAGAGACGGGCAGCCAAGTCGCTGAGGGCAAACTGAGCCAGACCCATGACACCCACACACCTGTGACCGGCCAGTGACAGTGACCCCGGGCCGGGACAGACAGCAGGGCTGTCCCCAGGCTCCTCACCATGGGGAGCGCTACCTCAGGCAAAGGGCTGACAGACAGCAGAGGCTGCAGGGGAGGAAGATCTGACCCTGGAGCAGAAGAGGAAAACGGGGTGGGGGTAAGGGGGTGGGCAGGTGGGGAGTAGGGGAGAAGCGGCGCGTCCCCAGCTCTGGCTGATGACTCCCTCACAAGAAGGGGGTCAAAGCTCATGCCTCTGACGTCAGCCTGGCCCGGAACAAGGGGGCTCTGCACCAGCTCAACCAGGCAGGTCCGAGGGTAGGCACTCCGGGCTGGGTGGAAAGGCTACGGCTTCTCCAGCAGGCACCCAGGCCGTGAAGGCCCGATACCTCGCTGGGATCACCAGGGACACGCAGGCCACTGGCAGCTCCAAGGGGACCCCGAGGGCTAGTTAACTTGGAGACACAGATGCTAAGGGAAATGACAGACTGCTGACTCCGCACTTATTTTTAGTGATGGATCGTGGAAACGAGGGAGGACGCCTGAGGGAGACCTTGTGGGAACTCCCGACAGTGAACCGCTGCTCTCCGGAGCAGAGAGGAAACTGGAGAAATGCTGATCACCTTTACGGGAGACAAGCAAAGCTCGCTTCCACCCTGTTGTCCTCAGTCAGCCAACACAGGACCTCCGCGAGACCGGGAAGCCCGCGAACAGGGGACATGTCCTTGCCCTGGTGACCATGGCCTCTGGAACCAGCAAGATGAAACTCAGATGTCTCAGAAGCGACCACCCCACCTTAGGCTCCATGGAGGTTGTCTGATGGCTGTGATCGAAGTGGAAACTACCCCAATCCACTGCACCAACTTAGTTCTGAGTCTCCTGCGTCCTCTACATCTCACAGTGTGTTTGCCCCGCCTGCTCCCCCATATAAAGCCACTGTCTCACCAGAGCCCCGATTTTCCAAGGAACCAGACAGGGAAGAGGAGGGGAAAGCAGTGCACACTCCGTGTAGTTAAGAAACCAGGCTTACTAGCAAGCCCTTCCTGCCATCTTTTTTTTTTTTTGAGACTAGATCTCACTGTGTTGCCTGAGGTACCACAGACTCAAGCGATCCCCAGGCTCAGCCTCCCAGGTAGCTGGGATTACAGTGCACGCTACTACACCCAGCTCTCTTCTTTTTTTTTTTTTTTTTTTTTTTTTTTGCGACTAGGTCTCACTATGTTGCCCTGAATGGGTCTCAAACCTGCAGACTCAAGCGATTCCTAGGCTTGGCCTCCCTAGGCTAGGATTAAAGGCATGCGCCACCATGCCCAGCTCATGCCATTTTTAAAAAGGAGATTCCACTGTTGCTCATGTTCCAGATGCAGGAAACTAGGAAAACAGTCTTCGATTTTTTCCAACTTGCCCCAGCTCTGAAGATGTGTTTGCTCACTTCGAAGAGCTCAGAGGGCGGGAAAAGCTTCCTTCTGCTCCATGGTGACAATATTTTCACTGTATATCATGTCTATGACACATTGTCGCAACTCAACTCCATTCAACACACCTACCTTCCCTGGGAGCGCCCTGTGCCGGCCCATAGGGGATGAGTAATGGGGAGCTCACCAGCTAATGCTGGGATGTGGGGTGCATTCAAGAACAATGGGGCACAGAGAGGTACGACTGTGGGTAACGATCTGTGGTCTTGCCTGAGAACAGGACGCAGGTGCTACCTGTCCCCCAGAGTAGCCCACCTTCCTCTGTGACAGGCCTGAGAAAAGGATACCCTGTCGGCACTGCCTGCGGGAACACCAGCATTGGCCCAGTGAACAGTCAGGTCTGCAAAGGTGACGTGAATGTGAAGTCTCAGAAATTAGGGAGGCGCATCCAAGTTAAGGGTGCCGCTCATGTACTCACTAGAGCCTCCAGTTTGGCAACTCACAAGATGTTTGGTGCAGACAAGATAAAGTAAAAAATTCTCAGGTGCCGAACACCAGCTGACACCAGGCAAGGCTCCCAAGACGCTGCTTCCTCTCCCACTTGACCTTAACGATGGGGCGTCTACCCGCTGTCTGCCAGGGACCCGGCTGAGGATGGCTTTCCCACCAGCTGGCATGAATGCCCTCTTCCTGAGAGGCAAGACACGTTCTGGGGGTGCAGCTCCAGTCTCTGCTCGTCTTCCCCGTCATTATATCCTAGAGTATCGGGCCTTTCAGGACCCTTTCAAAAGGGAGATTCTGTGGAAACTCCTGACAATGAACTGCTATTCTCTTGAGCAAAGAGGAGATTGGAGAAATGCTGATTGCATTTGTGGGTGACTGTCCATTTCTACCCTGTTGTCCTCAGTCAGCCACACTGGGCCTCTAGCAAGACTGGGCGGCTTCACTGGGGGGGGTGTGGTCGGTGAGGGGGGAGCATCTTGCCCTGGTGACCACGGCCTCTGGAACCAGCAAGACAAATCTTGGGTGTCTCAGAAGTGGCCAGAGTCTCACCTGGCTGACAGGTGAGGCATCATGGTTTGCCCAAACCATGGCTGGGACCGGTGCAGGGTGCGGGGAGGGGGACAGAGCTGCAGTTCTTCACCTGCCCTGTAATAAGGCCAATGGGTTCATGCCATGAGGCATCAGCTCTGAAAAATGTCAGGGGGATTTCTTCCCTAGCATGTGACCCTGTGGGTCCATCCCTGGGAACTCATCCTGGGACCCACAGCCTCGTTACTTCTACCCCAGAAGCAAAGACCCAGCTCAAAAGCAGAAGAGAAAGTGAACATGGGCAGCTTGCACCGGCGGACAGCCTGCGTCACCACCTGAGAGCGGTCACCGCTCCCGGTGTCTTCCACCTCCCCAGCTAAGGCCAACAGGCCTGGGCCCCCAGTGGGCGGGTCATATGCAGCTCGAGGCTTCTACTTCCTCCACACTCCACACCCACTGTCGACGTTTCTGTACTCCTGAGAGAGCCAGGAGTGCCTGTACTCAGGAACCGGTCACTTAACCCAAGTGATGGTCCCGGCGACTTCATTCCAACTTCGTGTCTGCAGGCAGCTGCTGCTTGTTCCGTGTGCATGTGTCCTCAGTCGCCAGGTGACCAAACGAGGCTGCCTGGAGAGCAACTTGATGCGGAACAGCTTGCAGAAGGCTTCGCCGCCCAGGGAGCGACTCCCCAAATGTGCAAAATCCTACAATGCGTAGGAGCCTGGCAAGACAGCAGGGACAGGTCTGCTGTGCACAGCCCAGCGGTTCTCTTCCTAGAACCAAACACCTGCGGCCGGTGCCCGGCTGGGGCTGCCGCAGCAGAGGCGTCAGGCCGGGTTCAGTATCATTTATTTCTGTTGCTTTCTCCAGCGCACATGTGCTCCTCGGCTTTTTGGAAAGCAGAGGGCCTTCTGCAGAGGATGGGGCCCCGTGCTGGTTGCAGAAGGGGTATGTGACCCCAGCAGGTCCTCGTGGATGGCAGCTGTCACCTTTGTCACCAGCAAGCTCAGGGATCCCTGCTAAGTGCCCGGGGCGGGGGGGGGGCAGGATAAAGGAACCCCCCAGGCTAAAACACTTCACCCCACACTGCTTTCCGTGCTCCAGGCCCAGTGAGAAGACAAGCACCCTGAAGTCTGCAGGCTTGAAAGTGATTTTTGGAAACAGTTCCTGCAATTCCAGTGACTGACTTTTAAAATGGTCTATGGGGACACGCCTGGCCACGTAGGAGGATGCGTGCATGTGCAGGTGTGTGCGTACAGGTGCGACTCTCCAGACTTAGACTTACTATCTTCTAGGTGGTGCCTGCGTCATAAGCCTCCACACTGCTTTGAGTAAGAGCTACTTTTCTTCGAGAAGGCGTTTTATCCCCCCGAGCCACGGAACACTGGATATTTTTATAGACAGCAGCCACTGTAGGTGGTAGGTAGGGCTGTTCGGTGTTTTCATAAATTGCCTCTAAAGACGCTGCCTTAGTCGGTGAAGACCTGGATTTCGGCCGAGGGAAAAGATGCCGCCGTGAGAAGAGGAGGTGAGGACTGTGTGTGTGCCGGTGAATTAAGAGAGACAGTTGACAGAGTCTATGCACTAGTTTGAGAAAGAAACCAATTGATAGGATAGAAACGTTTACAGAGACGTCAGGTAAGTTTGTGAAAAATGAAACAAACTGAGCTGTGGAACAAGACAGTCAGGGAACAGAAAGGGGCATTTTCCCTCAAGGTCAACAGGAGTGATGGCGGCCTTTTCTGCTCGCTCCTGGAGCAGTACCCTCTCCAAACCAGAGCCACGGGAGTTGGAAGCCACCTGTCCCTCCCACCCCACGTTCCCACCTGTGTCCTGGACAGATGTTGTTTCATCAAAAAGGAGTTAATGTTGACGAATGAAGCTGGGTTAGACGTACTTATCTCAGGAATTACCATGTCCCCTTGGATCTCTGTCCACCGTGGGAGTCCACAGCATGGAGGGAGGCAGCCGCAGGAGAGTCACAGAACCCGCCACAGGCCCCCACCCACAGCCCTGGTTGCCTTTCAGAAGTGGTGGAACTATAGATAGGAAATAAAAAAACCACCGTCAGGGCTGTTCACGGAGAATGAAACGCCTCGATGAGGTCCCCCAGAGCACCCTGCATGCTCTGGTGCTCTTCCCCAGGGCCTGGCACCTGCAGGGTGCAAGTCACCTGGCCAGGTGCCCATCCAGGTGACCAGGTGGCCACACAACGCTCCATGCACAGTGCTCCTCTGGCTGGGGTGTTCAGCTCTCCATCCTCCTGCTCCCAAAGCAATCAGTGTGCCCAAAGAGCAGATTCCTATTAAGACTCTGCCTTCAGGCTCATCTTTCCAGAACATTCCACACCATTCCAGCTCTCGAATGTCGTTCACACAGGCTCTCTGAACCTGCATGAGGACCTTGCTAAATGGGCGTCAAATGCAATTGCTATCACTCTGGAATCCGAGGTCATTTTCATTTTTGAAAACCAGAACAGGGAGCGGGGTAGCTGAGTTGTTTCGTCATCACTCATGTTACGCTGACGTCTCAGGGTAGATGCCTGCCCCCACCCCCGCACCCTAAAATGTGCTGGCTGGTCCAGCTGAGACTGCGCTAAACAAGCATGTGGGCAGTCTGGTTGGAAACTTTTCCTTTTTTTTTTCCCCACACCTTAGCGGTTCAGTTTTCAACCTGGCACGTGACCTTCAAAAGTGCTTGGATGCATCTTTTCAAAAGAACATCTCAGCACAGTCTGAGGGAAGGCGGCGTCGCCAGTGTCCTCAACCCACTTCTGTGCCGAGCCTGGAGCCTGGGTGGGAGCTGGGGCAGGGCTGGCTTCAGCATCTCCGAGTGTTCACGCCTGGAACGCTATTCCAGCGGAAGCACCAGTGCCCGGTGCTGTGTCCCATGCACTGGCGGCTGGCACAGAAGCTCGCCACGACACTGTGGGGCAATTCTGCTGGTCCCGGGAGCCTCCGCAGAAGGCATGCTGTGGAGCACAGGTGAAACTCAGCCCGCTCACCCTCTATACACACTCGAGGCCAGAGGCAGAGCGTCGCTGGTACTTCCCTCAACACACTGCTTCCATCTGCTTCCACACACACACGTGCACACACACGTGCACACACACAACAGTGGGAGGGTAAGGGGTGGAAAAGGTGGGCTTGGAAAGGTGGCCTAGGGGCTTACCAACTCTGGGAGGCAAGCGTTTCTTTCCTCTCAAACACAAACCCTTTCACAAACTGTTTAAACCTGGCAAAGTCTGAAGGGAGCTAACACACACATGCTCACACACACACACATGCTCACACACACACATTCCCTCCTGTTTCACCCCCCCCCCTCCAGGAGTAAGAACCACAGCTTCCTGATACAAAGCAAGAACAGACTCGGCACGTTCAGCTCTATGGCATCTCTAAGTCCACCATCCATAACTTGCGCTGAGTTTTGACAGAACACGCTGCTTGAACATGACAGCAGAAGCAAAGGAGGCCCACTGCTTCGGACACACTCAGGGAAAAGAAAGAGCCCCGCTGTGAGGTCTGTGCTTCAAAAACTGTACAAAACAGGCAGAAAAGGTTCGTTTGAAACAAAGAGAGGAATTAGCTCTGCGGGCTTGCAGGCAGCGGGCAGAGGGGGAGCCGGCTGTGCAGAAGGATGCATCCTTAGAGACTGCAGATGGGGTGATGACTCCTGCCCAAGCCCCCGGCCCTGCCATGCCCGGCAGCCGCAGGCACTGGCATTCATGGGTGGGGGAGGCGATGTTCACACAAGAGTCAGAGCCATGCCCCGAGTAGCCACCTGCTTAAAAGCTCTCCCAAGGGGATCAACTGATACAGCAAGCCAGAACAGGCAGGTCTGCCCACCAGCCTCCTCCTGTGGGTGTGTAGAGGGCATCGCAGACACACGCAACCCAGCAGATGTTCATGGTCCAGCGTTACGGAAACAATATGGCGGAATCTTCCAGAAAACAGAAACCTGGTCAGCACTTACCCTTCCCCCCCAAAAGACCACCATAACTACTAATATTTCCTGAGAAGACAATAGCATGCACCTTCCTGCCTTCCCCAGCGGGAGCCAGAACACAGCCACGCTCTCCCTGATGCTCTGTGCTGCTCTTGGGCCCCCAGCACGGGCAGATGGCCTTCCTGATGCCCCTCTGCAGAGCAGGAGAACCCTGCAGACAAGGAACGCTGAGCCCGAGCCCCAGCTGCGCCGCGTCAAGTATGGGACCAGACTCCCAGCCTCTGCTCCTCCACCTGGTCCCTGAGGAACCCCAGCCCAAGGGCCAGTCGCTAGCAGGCATTTAGCAAATGTTATCAGTTGTCTCCTGCCCTCCCTGCTCTGCTCCCCTGTATTTGTCTAATCTGATGTAAAAAGGGAAATCCGTAGCCCACTTTGGTGGGCAACACCATGACAAGATTATTTCGGAAGTTTTGGAGAGGGTCCTTAAGAGCGACCCCCAGCCACACAACATTTTGCTAGGGGGGTGGTGACAGCTGCTGCTTGCGCTAGATTTTCGTTGAATTCCAAAGTTCAGGCTCTGATCCAGAGCACTGTAGATTTCCTTGTGCTTTACATCAATATTTGAACTATAGCTTGGTTCCAGTGGAGGAAACAGGAAGCTGAGTCATTCCTACCTAGAAAGGAACTGAAGAGGCGTGCCACCCTGTGTGGTGGCCAGGACCGGCTTCTTTATTGGTTCAGGAGTGAGGGTCCCGCTGGGGACACCCCTACCACCCTAAGCCTTACCACCCTAAGCTTCTGGGAACCTGCCTCTTCAGCGACCTCATTGGAAACCACTACTTCCATGGTAGGACCTGGTGAAGCTTAAATGTTCTGTCGGGCCACTTGCTCAAACAGCTGAGGGTGAGGGGACAGAAGTCTCACTGACGAGAGAGGCGGTGGTGGGGGCCACCAGCCTTGCAGCCCCATGCTCTAAGGAGCCAGGAGGTGCACAGGAGGCTGGCAGGTAGCTTTTCCAGAAGATACCTGGAGAACCAGGCACCAAGCTGGCACCTGACCTGGAGGTGGCAACACGCTCATCACTATTTTACAGAGCGACGCCAAAGCCTGAGGTACGAGGGGCAGAGCTGAGCCAAGGGCTCCAAGACCCCCAGGTGGAGGTCCTAGGCAGGCAACACCCTTCCACTAAGAAACCCCCTTCCTCTGTGTCTCGCCCAAATACAGCTGAACCCTACCTGCAATGGGGACATGGATAGTGGGCTCTTCTCCGGACCTAGCAAGGCCCAAAACGCATGGGCAGGAACTCACATCTACTGGACACATGCCTGAGGTAGTGGTGAGGTCACCGACCAAGGAGAAGATTCCAGGATGACGCCATCCCTCAAGCTCTCACTGAAATATCAGATCGCTCCAAGTTTTCTGTCTCCAGCACAAGCACACGCACCCCCACCCCGTCACAACGGCAGAGGCCGCAGGCATTTGCCGCTCATGTAGACCCACTGGGCTGGTCTAAACCACCAGCCTGTTCCCCCACGTACTTCCTGTCAGCCCAGGGGCAGTTCCTCCAAGGCCAGCTTCTGTCCCTTGGTGGGTCAGCAGCAGGAGGACGGAAACCTGGTATGACCCAGGCCAGGGCCAGGCTGCCTGGCACCCTGGTCTGGACGCCCAGGGGAGGAGAAGAGAACAGAGGGGATTTCCTTTACTTTTGTCTTCTCCTCTGATACCTACGCTCACCTCTACATCTGTGCCCAAGCTGTCTCCAACAGAGACAGGGCCTGAAGTCGGCAAGCCGGCCCCGGTGGGAACCTCAGAATGGAGATGCTCAGGATCCCGCCCTCCCCACAGCCACTGGTGGCAGCACCTGCGGGTAAGGACTGCTGCCCGCCTCACGCTCTGGCTGGAGGGCACCAACCTTCAGAGCTCCCAGGCCTTGCGCAGCAGGGAAAGGTCGGCCAGCCATGCTCACCCCGCCTTAATGGCATGAGCCCCAGCCAACTAGCCCAGAGGATGCAGAAATGCAAATGGGCCGTTAGAGCGGCCATAACATTGTCATGAATTAGGTGGCTCAATCCAACAGCAACAGATTCCCTCTCAGTTCTCCTAAAAGCTAAAATCAAGGCCTCCGCTGGGCTAGTTCCTTCTGGAACCACATTGGGAAAATCTGATTCTGAGAGACAGACAGACACACACAGACAGATGCGTGCGCGCTTTGGCTTACTGCCTGAGAGCTCCCGTCTCCGCCTCAGTCTTCAGAAGCCCGCTTCCCTCAAATCTGTGTCCTCACACGGCCTCCTTAGAAGGACAGCAGTGACTGGATGTAGGGGCCACCTGAATCTCTGCTAGGGACATCTGCAAAGGCCTGTTTGCAGATGAGGTCACACCGTGAGTTTGTGAGCAGACAGGAGTCTCAAGGGGATGGGATTCAATCCCCAGATTCAAAGGGGGGGGGGGCGGGGGGGGCAGAGGTAAGCAGCTCCCGGCACCCTCGCAGCCAGCTGAGACACAGAGGTGGCAAAGGGCAGAGAAGCATCCTCTGCACTGCCCTCAGCCCTGGTTCTCACATTCTAGGGGAAAGAAAAACCCACATCGGCCAGATCCCAGGTGACCAAGATGCCTGGGGAAGACATCCTCAAGAGCCTGAGCTGAAGGACTGGGCGGCCGGGTACAGTCAGACGTCAGCACTGCCGGACCCGAGTGGGTGATGAGGAACCTTCAGGAACTGGGGAGCGGTCAATAAAATCTCTGTTCTTCAGCATCACCTCCCCAGGAGCGCCGCTCAGAACACTTCAGGGGCCTCTGCTCCGAGTCAACAGGCCGGGTTGGCTGTCTCTCCCCGAAAACTCGGACCTCTGGCAACTTGATGGCGTCTGTGGTGGTGAGACCCTCTCTCAGAGAAACTCCTTTGGGGAGCGTGTGGGGAGCTGACTAAAATTAATTAACTTTTCCTGCCAAAGAGAAGCAGGTTCCAAGCTCAGTCATGTATTACCAGACCGACAGGGTGAAGTCAGCGGGTGAGGAGAGTAAGAACATTCCAGGCGAGGGCATGAAAGTGGGCAGTCCCTGACTTCTGCTGACCTGAGGGACACAAGTCCACACCTGGAGCTGAGTCCACCATGGATGGTCCTCCAGCCCGTTAACGCTCACAGTTTCCCTGCCAATTCCTCTCCCCAACGTCCACTTCCCACCACAGGTCCCACCTGGGCCCCCTGATGAGACCCCCCCTCATCGGGAATCTTCACTCGCCTGGCCCAGCCCAGGTGGGTGGTGGTTCTGCTTGCAGTGAGGAAGAACAGAGAGAGGAAGCTCCTCTCTCCATGCTGGGGTGCCTCAGAAAAGTCGCAACCTACCTCCTCCAAGCCCCAAAGAGCTGAGGCTGGGCTTTTCTAAGAAAGAAGTTTCATCACATCGAGCGTCACGATGCTTCGCTTCTCCTGTTATTTGGCACTGCAGGTCATGTCCAGCTTGTCAACATTGACGCTCTGCCCTCCCGGCTGACAGGCCCAGGACTGCCTCTCAGAAGCTGTCCAGGGCCCCAGATCCCCAGGACTCCAGCACCTGCCAAGTACAAATGGGCCCGACCCCCCCCCACCCTAGCCCTGAGCAACAAGGGGCTAGAACAGCAAGCACAAACCGTAATTCGATGCTGAATGCCCCTAATTGAGGGGGACACAGACCAATTTTAGGTCTGAGTCAAGGAAAACCCCAAGTCTAGTCGGAAGCCATGACATGACTTACCGCTGGCGCTGCCCTGCTTCCAGCCCAGTTCAGTCGGAAATAGCTGGTGAGCTTGGAGGCAGGCAGAAAAGGCTTGAGTGCAGACACACCAGCAGATGGGTACCAGTCCCCAGTCTCGCCCCCATTCTCCCCTTGACTCTCTGGCCCCTGCCAACCCTGGTGCTTCCGCCCCAAGTTGCAGGACCATCATCAGCGCTCTTCATCTTGGGGTGCCCCTACTTCTACGCCCACACACTCAGCATGGAGAGAATGAGGGATAAATCCCATTTTCTAGACCACGGTGGGGGAGAAGTCTTCAGCCTCCCAGACAGGATCCTCCCAAGTGTCCCTCTTTGTTCGACACCGTTCATGTGGAAGGCGATGCAAGTTGGTACGCCAGGCACTGTGAGAATTAGCTGTCACCAGCCCTGTCATTCAAGGAGCCACTGTGTCTGTGGCCAGTCACCCTAGAGATGCAGCCTAGGGCTTCCGGGAGATCCCAGAGCCAGGGGTGTTCAGGCCAATTCCTGGGGCCTTCGCCACCGGCATGCGCTTCCCACCCAGTAAGGAAAATGTTCCTGAACTCTTGGAATGCACAGCCTCAGAAGCAGACATGTGAGGTCCCTCTCCTGCAGAACAGTACTGCCTTCCCAGCTCCATCTCCCATGAGCCCTTGGTGTAGCCCTGCCCTTCCAGCTCCATCTCCCATGAGACGTTGGGGCAGGCCTGCTCTCCAGCTCCATTTCCCATGAGCCTTCGGGACAGCCCTGCCCTCCTAGCTCCATTTCCCATGAGGCCTCAGGGCAGCCCTGTTCTCCATCTCCATCTCCCATGAGCACTTGGGGCAGCCCTGCTCTTCAGTTCCATCTCCCATGAGCCCTTGGGGCAGCACCCCCGCTTCCAGCTCCATCTCCCATGAGTCTTCACGAGAAAACATCACTCCTTCCAGAAGCACCTGAATGAAAGGCTCAGCTCCGGAACCACCATGTTGCTTCTGACTCTGGGGGTCCTGTGCTACCTGCAACAGGACTTCACTGAGGGGAATGAGGCCCCGAATCAAGGAGACCGAGAGGGTGGGGACACCTCTAGACAAAGGGAACCAGGGTCAGAATTTTCAGTACATGGGGTCGTCCACATGCACCTGACCATCTGGAAGAGTGTCTGCTGCGCTGAGGAGCTGTAGCGATGTCATGGTGGGGGGGGGTGCAGGGGAGGGACAAGCACTGTCAAGTGAAATGGGTGTTTGGGCCGAAATGGAGGAAGCCCTCGTCAGGTTTACTCCCCAGCAAAGTCCTTCCACCTTCGATTCAATTTTCCAGACAGTTCAGGTCTAGGAAGCAAAGAAGAATCTGCTGGAAGCAAAAGAGACTTCTATGATCTGGCCTCTGTCTGTTAGAACTCAGCCTAGAGTCGGCTGAGGGACAGGGAACCCAAGTGTCAGGACACCAGCTTGCTCTGGAACCCCGATTCCTGAGCGGTGGCTGCAGAAGGCAGGTGGGAGGGAACGCGGGGCTAGGGAGCCTCACCCCTTCCCCCTCCACCCAGCCACTCCCCTACCTCCCACCTCCCCAGGGGTTTCCCTGTCCAGCTCTGTGAAAAGCAAACGTCTCCTCAGAGTCCCATGCCTCCACAATACCTGCGCAACCGTCTAAGGTTAAGGAAGGTGACTAAGTTGCTCCACTCCCGCAGACATAACTTAGGGGGTGGGGAGGGAGCGCGTTGTGATCCCGCGAGCTGACAAAGTTTAGATTGTAGGTGGCCTGCGAGTTATCAAAACAACAAAAGCATCTTCCACTGAGCTTGTGCCAGGGGAAAAGAGTCTGATTCTGGACTTTCAGATTTTTTGACGTTAAAGAGCAATCCTGGATATTAACTGCTATTAGAGCCTCCACGGAGAGCCAGTCTGAAAAAAAAAGCCCACATGCACAGCTAAATATTAAGAGCATTTAATACCCAGCATCACCCGGCAGCATGCGCTTCTCCGTGCCCTTCGAAACCTGAACAGCAACGTCTCATTTTCTGAATCTCATCACTGTTAATCCATCGACTGCTTGGCTAATGAATTGGAGCATCCGAGCAAGAAGAACAGAGGGGCAGAGACGGCTCCCTTTGCGGTTTCTTCTGAGTTGATGGAGACACATCTGCGCCTCCTGTGCTCCCCGGCTCTGCACCTTCTCTTTCTGCAGCGAGGCAAGCGGGAGAGCCGTCCAGAGGGCCGTGCCTCTCCTTCAGCCCAGTCTCCCCTTTCAGTCAAGGTCACAAGAGAGCCCTTGAAAGCCAAACTAAGGCAGCAGCCCCTCCCCAGCCCATACCCCACAGGATACATCCGTCCTTGAAAGTAAACCCCAGGAGAAATGCCCCCTTGAAAGTCATCAGTCACACGCATGAGATTGCTGCGTCGCGAGGGGCGCTCCCAGCCACAGACCCTCACCGCCCACGCGGGAGGACAGGTGAGCAGCTCCCACCAGGAGGAGGGGGCCTCGCCCCTCTGCCACCACGGTCACCGTGTCTGCCTGTACATGGAAGGCTGTAGGAACACACCCTCCGGTGACGAGTGACAGCCCCAAACCTGGAGAAAGCTTGGGTCGCAGTGGGAACACGGATGGCTGCAGGTGCAACGGAGGGTCATCTCGGGCCCCCAGGTGCGTGGGAGGCCCCAGAAATGGCACCTCTTCACGGGGGGCTGCTCTGGCCCTGTGGGGGACCCCATGACATCTCCCCCCAGGGTGGGTCCAGTGAAGGCGATGCCCTGATGACCTGGGCCACCTCCACCACTGGCCAGAAGCCTTCCACGCAGTGGCCACTACTTGGGCACCTCCAGCTCCTCATGGACCTTCCAGGACCAACAGGAACCCAACCCTGCCGTACCAGGTCAGCCTGGACTGGAAACATGGGGGGCCCCATGGGGGAACAGAGGGCCAGTTTCCACTCCTGTTTTCCTTCAACCCTGCATGGGCTTCGATGCTGGAGCTAGGCAGCTGGGCAAGCCCCGGGGGACCAGATGGGGACGCGTGGCACTGCAGGGGCCAACACGTGTCACTACCAACTCCCAGGTCCCCTTGGGGTAGTTACAACCGCGGCGGGGGGTGGGGCACGTGTTCTGAGTAGTGGGCAGTGTGACCAGTGGTGCAGAAAGGTGCCCGAGGATGCCCCACACTGAGTGCGATGTTCTGAAAGGCTAAAACAAGCAGCAAGGAGAGAAGGAAACTATTTTGCTCTTTGAAAAAAGCTTTCTTCTCCCCGCCAGGTGCAAACAAGGGCTTCAGAGGTGGGCGTAGCTTTTGACAAATAATTCATAAACCCAAGTGCTAAAATTAAACTCCTACAACAAGGGGGAAATTCCCCCCTGGTGTCACTGCCAGTGCACCGCCCCCCCAGATGAGCCCACAGGAACCCCCGCCTCACAGGCAGCCTGAGCTCTGACCCGCCACCCCCTCTACCCCCACCAGGAACACCTCGAAACTGCCAGCAAGTAACATGCAATGTTTTTACCTCCCAGAGGTAAAGGGCGTCCTGGTTGTGAGGAGGGTGCCCAGCCCTGGGGTCTCAGGAGCCCGGGAGCGAGTCTCCAGTGTCCCCAGAGTTGATTCATGAGGTCACCTACTGGGGGAAACAAACCCTGCCCTTGAAGCTGGGACCTGCCATCAGCTATAAGACAGCCCCACATTCTAGAAGGCTGCAAGCTAAGAAAGCACATGTGACTTAGACTGGATGAGACAGGGGATGGCAGGGGGGGTGGGGGATTACACAGAGGAGCTCCCGGAGGGCCGGCATGGGGGAGGGCCGGCATGGGGTCCAGGGTCTGTTTCAACTCCTATCCCGAGAAGAGTAAGAGCCCGCTTCTGGGCCAGGCACAGTGGCGTGTGCCTGTAGGTGGCAGCCTAGGAAGCCGAAGCCAAGGATCGTGGTTCGAGTCCAGCTGGGGGCCCGTAGCGAGACCTAGTCCCCCCAAAAATATAGCTAGGCATGGTGGCATGCGCCTGTAATTCCAGCTATCTGGGAAGCTGAGGCTAGGGATTGCTTGAGTCTGTGGTAACCTGGGCAACGTGAGCCTGCGGTTCCACAGGCAAAAATAGCGAGACCCAGTCTCAAAAAAAAAAACACAAACAAAAAAAGCCCTCTTCTGCAGAGCAGAGCCAGACCCAAGGAGCCCTGGCACCTCCTGCCTTCCCACCAACCAGCGACTGTTCCAGAGCTTGGTGCCAGGTCCGGCACGGGGTCCTCGACACACCTACGGCATTTGGGTTCCATCCTCTTGGGGGGCATGATCCTCACCCTTCCCCTCTGCCAGAGGGGAAAAGACTGGAGCGCTAAAGCTTGCTGGGGCAGGCTGGCCGCAGGGCCCATTCCCAGGCCAGCCCGACTCCAGCCTGCAGCAGTGTCTCCGGCGAGCGCAAGCGGCCAGCCCCGGGCTCTCCCTCCACCCTGGGTACCTTAGCAGCGTCCATCTCCCTGCTTTTGGCAAGCCTGGCGCATTCCTCCAGTCCAGGTTGTGGGTGGTCAGGAATGTAGCATTAGCCAACCCTCTCCCCGCCCTCCTGTCCACTGCCCTCTTCCCCGCCTCGTCAAATGGCCCGCACAGGCAGGAAGCCAGCCCCTCCAAACAGCGAGGCAGCCACCAAGGATCTGCTCCCCCCATCTCGGGGGCAACCCGTGGGTGGCTGAGTGGACTCCGTTCCATGTTCCCCAGCATGTCACTCAGCCTAACCGCGACGCCATCGACTCGCAGCTCGTGAGGAGCGTCTAACCCAGTTAGCGAGTTATTTATTGAGTCGAGTTCCTCCCCGCACAAACCCTCCTGGGAGTCTCCGGAGCCAGAGCAAACAAGCTTTCTGCTTCCTGCACCACAACATCTAAGAAGCCCGACTCTGTTCTCCAGCCTCTGGTTCCAAGGCGAGGTTTCTTTCTAGGAGCCGGGCCTGCCAGCCTCCGAGAGCTATGCCCCAAGTTCCTTCCCATTCATTCGTTTTGAGCCTCGGGTCAGGGGTCTGCGAGGGACCCGCCTGCTCACGCTGCACAGCAGCCCCGGAGCTGGACAAGACTCGAAGCCCAGTTCACACCCTCACCTCCCGCTTGCAACATGGGGCAAGTTACCGACCTGCTGAGGTTCAGGGACTGGTCTCCTCAAGCAGGGTTTCTAAGCTGACCATAGGCCTGAGGCAAACAGTAGGGAAGAGGGAGGGGGGTGGGAGGGGGGAAAGAGAGGAGAGAGGAAGGGAGCACCAGGGGTGGTAGTGATGGAGCATGGTGCTGGGAGAACTAAAGGAACAGCATCGAAGGGGGGAATCAAAGACCACATGAAAAGACAGGGGGAAATAAAAGGAATGCCTCGGGATGTGACACCCAGGCCCTAAGAGTGGGGTGCACTGTGACCCGGTCCCCAGGGGTGGCTGCAGGCAAGTCAGTTTCAAGATAACGCCAGTGCCGTGTTTTCCAAAGTGTTTGGACTGGCACTTGCTCTTCTGTGAGGAGAGACCCAGACCTGCAGTAGTGACCCAGTTCTGGAGCAGCTCTCCAGAGGGAGAGTGCGCGTGCGCGCGTAAGGCCAAGACTTATTAAAAGTATTTCATCAATACTGAATCCATGAATCAAGACCAAGCTGGCCTCTGACCACACCCAGCTGAGGACCCCCAGGGGGACACATGACTTAAGGAGCTGTAACATAAAGGACGGCCCAGCTAGGATGAGGGGAGCAAGGAGGGGTGGAGTAAGAGGCAATTGGAAAGCACCCCGAGAGGGTCTGGGGTTCCAGGCAAGTGCCTTCAAAGGAAAACGCTCCTCTGGCAGGATGTAGAGGAGGGACAACCCGGTGAAGAACAGGAGAGCCCCTGAGGTCTGTGGGCAGCCGGCCACCTAACCCCAGACGGGAGGGCGGGAGCTGGTCTGCAGGCCTGGCAGGCCACTTAGTGGATTTGGGGCTTCATCCGAAAGGCGGAGGGAAAC
>PVHY01025776.1:0-18006 GCA_004024945.1 Uropsilus gracilis
CTCGAACCGCGATCCCTAGCCCCGGCCGCTTCATAGGCTGAAGCTTACAGGCACGAGCCACCGTGCCCGGCCTGTTCTTTTTTTTAAATTTAATTTATATTTTCTAAAGTTGCATATCTATGTGTATCTATATTTATATTACATTGTTGCATTATTGTGTGCCCCGGGGCTTTCCCACTTCACTAACACCTGTTAACCATCCTGATCTTTTGCGCTCTTCACCTCCCCCCCTTCCCCCCCCTTGCTCCATTGTTCAGTCCCATTGGTTGTTTCCATTTTTTCTTGTGTTTGTTTGCTTTTTCCTATATCCATCATATAAATGAGACCATCGTGTATTCTCTTTTTCGTTTTGACTTATTTCTGCTAATATGAGTCTTTCTAGTTCCATCCATGTTGCTGCGAATGACATGTATTTGTCCTCCTTGACTGATGCATAGTACAGAGCAATGAAGTAGGTGGAGTATCTCTAAAGAGTCTGTGTGAATTAGGGTAACTCCAGGATTAGCTGGAATAGCAGGGAGTGGACACGCAAGCTAGAGAGGGGGAAGACTAAAGGACTGGGAGAGAACTCACCAGTGCCCAGTGACCTTAGTCACTTGATGATCACACGTCCCTGCAGAGATTCAACACCTGGTTCAAGAGACAGCTTAAGGGGCCAACGTGCCTGATGTGGTGTAAGATGCTGCTATGTATACATTGCCCACCCAAGTCTACGATTGGCATCTGACGCTCACCAGGCTATGATGGAGCAGGCTTATATGCACCCATGACAGTCAACATGAATCAAGGGCTCTGAGTGACCAGACAGAGGGTCAGGGGCTTGATAGCCGCTGGTTCCCCTAGTTTTCCCCTCCTGCACGAACTAGGTTATCGTTTGGTTCCTTTTGCAGAGCCTGTGGCTTGTGGCTGGTTAGGCAGTAAGGAATAACGATGATAAAAACGTCAGCTCGCATTTGCTGAGTGCGAACTCGGTGCCAGGCGCAATCTATAGACAGATGATCTCAGGTCCTTGTCCTTACAGGCTTCCCTGAGTCACTGGGCATGTTGGACACTCAAGCGTGGTCTCAGAGCTGAGAGGGGCAGCCCCCACTCCAGCCCTCTCTGGATTTTGTGGGCAAGGTGGCCCTGATCCTGACTGTGGCTTCACATTCCTCCCAACCCTGCTCCCCCACACCCCATACGCAACATCACACAGGTCTTAAAAGTCCTCCAGATGTATCTGCTTTGCCCAAGGATGCTGTCCTCCTCCATCTTCACCATCAAGAATAAGGGGAAAGCGTGTCCTGGCCATGGGTGATGACAGTTGTTCCACATGCCACCTCTGACTGCCACCGCACATGGGGGCTGTCACAGGCTCTGTACACCCTGGTCCAAAGACATGGTGCCTCGGAATTCTCTTGAGGGCAGTTAGTGGGGCCAGCAGAGACCTGGCCCTTCCCCCAAAGTGCCCAAGACTCAGCACCCACAGTCTGCTGGACCCCCATTTTCTGAGTGCTCATGGTGGGCACAGATAATACCTGCCACTTCTAATGGACATGCAGAGTGGACAGTCCTCAACTCCAGTCCCCAGGGTAGCAGCATCAACATCACCTGGGAAGCTGTAAGAAAGTCACATTCATGGGCCCCACCCAAGGCCTCCTGAATCAGAAGCTGGGGGAGGGGCCCAGCCCCCAGTGATGCTGGCACTGTTACAGGCAGGAATATGATCACAGGCCTAGAAGCCACAGCTGCTAACCTGGCTCTGCCTGCCATGGGCCATGGAAAAAAAATCTCACTGAGCCTCAGTTTCCCCACCTGTACATAATGACAATGACATTGCTCTGCAATGTTGTAAGGAACATGCAGGAACTCAGGCCTTTTTTACTGCCTCGATAGCTGCCACCTGTGACCTTGTTATCCTCCCAGGTTGCAGTGGCTACATATGACATTGTGTAGATACAGAACATGCTTGGGAGCATGAGCGTGGAGTACTTGTACCCAGGGATAAGGTACCTTGGCTGAGAAGCTAGAGAGCATGGGGCAGGTGCATATATAGATGTGGACACATAGGCTGAGAAGCGTGAGAGATAAAGAGGTAAGAAGCCAGTGCAAAGCCTGCGAGAGGAGGAGGAGGAGGAGGAGGAGAAAGAAGAAGAGCAAGAGAAAGAGGAAGAAGGAGAGAGGCAGAGAGAGATCACAGAGACAGAGGGGACTGGGTTGGAGGCTCAGTAGCTGCCTGCCTACCTCCCTGCCTGATGGAGAGCTGTACCCATTCTCCTCCTTCAATGCTGAAGTCCATCAAATTGACAAAGAACTCCAAGAAATGTTTCTGTCTGCCCGAATCAACAGTGAACCTGCCTGGTGGCCTGGCACGGTTGCCTGGCAACCATGTTGCGGGTGGAGGAGTGTAGGGTAAATGGTCAGGCTTTTTCTGTCATTAGTGTCTAGGACCAGCACCTGTGTCTCCCACCGCCCCATGATTGTACATGCTTGGGTCTAGGAGGGAGAGGATAAAAGGGAAGCATCAGCCTGGACTTGTGACCCTGATCCTGAGGGTGGCTTTGAATCCCCCCTCCTAGATCCACAGCCACCTCCACATGGGTGAGAGGAAGGAAAGCATGCAAGGGTAGGAGAGAATGCCAGGAGGAGAATGCCAGAGCAGGCGAGTCTGGAGAGTCTAAGGATTCTGGGACCTGGAGGCTCTCCTGCCTCCCTGGTGCCGGCCTGCTGCGGTCCACACAGGTGGCCCAACCTCCCTGCCTGCTGGGCTGTGTACTTGGTTCCTTGAGAGCGTGAAGCCTACCAAGGGCTCCAACAGTCCTTAACTGCTAGAACCGACGATGAACCGACCAGGATTGGGATGTCTGCAAGACAAGGAGGCAGGTAGATGCAGGATCTGGTCTATGAAGCATGGTGGAGCATTGGTGAAAATCGTTATGCTGATAGAAGGTTGTGAGTGATGCAGTTAAAATTGAGTAGGCATCAAAATGCCCTGGTGGGCAGAGTCTTAGAGAGTCACAAGAGAAGAAGAGAGGGAAGGAGCAAAGAAAAAAGGAAAAAAGGGACAGGAAGAGAGAAGACGAGAATGGTGGACTGCAAGAACAGGTCCACGTGGCCTGACCAGGGGAAGCCCCCTGGAAGAGTGAGCTGGAGGTGGCAAGGAGCCATGGTGACCTGTAGAAGAGTGGCCGATGTGGAGAGTGTGGCACCGCAGCAAGGTGGCATAGCGAGCTGGTACCTGGAGATGGACAGGGATTTGGAAAGCTGATTTGTGCATCAGCAATTGTGGAAGAAGTCTGAAAAGCCTTGGAGAAGTAGAGCAGCACGGAACACTGGAGAAGTGAAGAATAGATGCAGGAGAAAGACTGGACTTGGCAGAGTGCCTGCCTCAGGTCTGGAGGGGCAAAGGGCGCCATCTTGGTCACGTACCTTTGGGATCTTTGGGACTGAGAATGGTGACTGGGGTTAGATAACTGGCCACTTGTGGCTTTAAGGGCTTTTTGTTTCTCCTGGTTAATTTCCCTTGTTAATAAAATCCTGTTGTGAACTGCATTTGAGCATTAACTGCTCTGCATGGCTGATGCAGACCTGTGCTTTGTTGGTTAGAGGCTTCTGCCCCTTTCGACACGATATCATCACTACCTTGTGATCTCAGTTCTGCCTCTTACCCAGAGTTCCAGCTGCCATCGCCCTCTGAGCTGGCCCCACCATGGGCCAGATCGCCTGGAACTGAAGATTCCTTCCAGGCTATTCTGGGCTCATCCTGGGGACATCCCAGACAAAGCAGAACCACCTTGTGCAAGGAGCTTGCACCCCCCCCCTTGGAAGGTAAATGAATTTTCAGGCTCTTCCGCCATTAGCCTCTATGGCTAGAACCTGTGATGATGTCACACCCTCCCCTGGATCGTCCATAGCTGGTGCAGTGGGTGTGCGCATGCGTGAGTGGGCGCACCTGGGCTTAGGAGGTGGTGCTAAAGGGGTCGTGTCACCCTGGGGTGAGAGAGCAGGGAGGGTAAGGTGAGCACAAGGAGAGAGCTCCCCTGCTTCCCAGTGCCCCCCCCCCCACCCCGTGCAGGGCCTCAGTCTGTTCTGTCTGGCCTGTGCTTGCACTACACTTGGTGTTGCCAATAGGATGGTTCATTGCGGAGAAGACAGAGAAGACGACGCCACAGATAGCAGGAACATTCAGCACAGACACACCTGAAGACCCCACCGTGGTCACTCAATGTCCCCCAGCTCTGGCAGGTACATGGGCACGTGGAGCGCAGTTCTTTAGACCTGAACAGAAAGGTGAGCTTTGCCATTCTGAAATGTGGCTTGACATCAGAGTCACCAACCTGTCACCGTTTCCCCATCAGCCGAGAAGCAAGTGGTTCTAATCTCTATCTGTCCCAGCAGCTAAGCCTGCTTATAATGAAGCATTATCCAAGTACCCACTGCAGAAGGCATCGCAGACATCCGGTGATTTAAACCACCTCTGTTAAGCTCCAACAAACAAAAGCCTATCAGGAGGGATTTCACTAATTCACTCTAATGACCAGAACCCATCGAATATGCTACATTATCGAGGGGACGAGAGAAATAATTAAAAAACAAAGGTGCTGGTGGGCAGATAAATTCACTTTATTGAACCAGCGAAGTACTTACACAGCAAGTTACAGTTTAATTCAGTGCCCTGAGTGCTGAGCCCTGGTCTGCTGGTACAGAACCCAGAAGGAACCAGGTGCACCTCCCCAAATTTCTTTGGCCCTCCTGTTCTGCCTTCTCTGCTGCAGGGAGGACTCGGAGGAGGAGAGTTGCTGGGGTCTCTGGCAAGCCCAAACAAGTAGTTCTCAGAGTGGACCCTTGGGCCAGCAGCTATTTGCTTCTTAGGAACCAGTAATAAATGCAAATTCTCAGTCCTGTCCCTGGGACCCCTTTTAATAGGCTGGCCAGGCACTTTTCAGGTTCAAGTTCAAGACCCAACTTGCCTGGGTTGGTGGGCTGAAAACCCTACCCCTAACCCTCTGGAGCATGCATAAGCTCCATAAAGCTGGCAGCTGCTCCAGAAACCCCTGCCACTCTTGTGAGTGATGCTGTCTAAGGCCTGGTTGAAAGGGCAGCCACCTCGCTCTAGCGGACACATGGGCAGTGCTGAATTCATGGAGGGCGGGGTGGCTCACCTAGCTCTTTTCTAGCAGGTGGGAGCCAGAGTGCCAGCAGGATTGAGGTAACCTGGATCTGATCAGCGCCCACTACAGGCAGGCCTGTCCAGTTCATCTGTGAATTCTAAAGAAGTGGGTGACCTGGACCACATGGGTGACCTGGACCCACTGGGCCCAAACTCTGCAGGCCTGGGAAGCAGCAGAGAGCACAAAATGACCTCTATGCTGACCAGAGGGGCCTGATGCCTGTCCTGGGACAGCTGGGGAAATTCAGAGATGCTTCTTCTGGCTCTTTCTAGAGTCTTCCTATTTGGAGCCCAAAGATACCCCAGCAGACCAGAGCTAAGAATCCTGGCATTGAGTGAAATGGCGACTTGCTAGGCCAGCACTTGCTGACAAGGACAGTTGTGTTTTCTCCTGGGAGGAGCAGGGGAGATGCTCCTAGCTTCTTGGGGGAGGAGCAAGGGTGCTGCTGAGTTCTGCCAAGCATGGATGTCCCACTGCAGAGAATGAACCAGCTGTAAGCGGAATCACACCAAGTTGAAAAGGTCTGGTTCTGGTGCACACCCACGTATTAGCTCTAATATTTCCCAAGCACCTACTACCGCCCAGGTTCCTTGTCAGCTGTCAGCTGAGGGCTGTCACCTCACCTAGCACCTGCAGGTATATGAACTTATCACCTCAGTCTGAGTTCTCACTCCTGTTCCTAGCATCCCACGATGACATGTCCCAAACCTCCACCTGCATCTTCAGTTTCTCTGCTCGTCTTCTTCACCTTCCAATTCCTACTGGACCTTTCCAGAAAAGACTCTCAAGATCCATGGGTGAACTAGTTTCTGGAACACCCTCCAAAGCAAAAATGAGTGCAAACACCTATGACTTCCCAGGAGGAGTAACGCAATTTTCTACCAACTCTCAAATTTCCCTGTAATACTGGAAATTCCACGTGGCCAGGTGCTTAGTTATTTATCTCTGAATAAGTGAAATATCTCAGCCTCAGCATTTGGGCCAGAGAGTCCTATGCTGGGGGCCTTTCCTGTGCATGATGAGATGTTTGGCAGCATCTTTGACATCTATTCATGAGATGCCAGTAGAACTCCCATTCCCAGTCATGATAGCCAACCAGGCATCTAGACACCACCCTGGGGGGAAAATGTTCCCACTTGAATATCACAAAGCTGGTTGTAGCTGGGAATATGGCAAAGAAATGTTTTCTAGATGGATGGATGGATGGATGGTGGCTGGGTGGATGGATAGGTGAGGGTGAATGGACAGATGGATGGGTATGTGGATGGATGGATGGATGAATGAATGGAAGAAAGGATGGATGGACAAGTAGATGGAGAGACGGTTGGGTGGAAGGGTAGGTGAATGGATGGGTGTATGGGTGGATGGATAGATCAGTGGATGAATGACCAACTAGGAAATATGACACCAATACTGAAAATTAAAAATAGCTGAGAACCCCGTAGGGATTCAACTCCCATTTGCTCTCCTGCGGGAGTGCCATTTGGGAATCATTGTATTGACTTTACTTTCTGTGCATGTTCAACATTTGTGACTTGGATTGTTAGTTGTTTAACGTGAAGAGAGCTTTTCATAGGTCTAGGATAGGATTGGAATTACACAGCTGGGGGTAAATGCAAATATAAAGATACGACTTCCGAAAGAAAATTTGTCTTTTACTACTTCACTTGTTTTCTTTTTGATGTGTTGCTTTGGAAACTGAACTGGACTTGTGGCCTGGCGATTTGCCCTCTGCCCCAAAATGCCCTGTTGTGTAAAACTGAACTTAATGTTTGAGAGTTTGAATGATTTTTCTTTAGCTGGGGTGGGGGGGGAGGGGGTACGGGGGCCTGCTTCCATCTCATAAGCATCTTCTGGGATGTTGAGGCGCTGAACTAGTACAAAGGGGCTCCTCCTCATTGGCCCTTCAACTGGGGCCTCCTAAGAATCTGCCCAACCATCAAATGTGACGAGCTACCTTAGGATTTGGCTTTTCTTCTAATTCCGGAGTTCCGATGGTTCGGTTCAACCCTGCAATTATTCCCTGGGGACAAAAGGCCCAATCAAACTTCTGGAAAATAAACCCAATCAAGCGGATGTGGTTATTTTCACTGATTCCACAGGTTTCACACTCATTACAACCAAATTCATGGCATGCACCAGCTGATTCCTGCCTCTCTGTGGGAGAACGTTGAGTTCTAGGGGTTGGGGTGTCTGGGACTCATCACATGTCCAATCTGCTGGACAGAAAAGGCCAGGACAAGATGGGCAGCTGTCTCACCAATGGCGTGCTCTCATCCAGGCACATCCAGGGAGGCCAGGCATGGAATGGCCAGACCTGCCCCATGCTGGCCAGCAAACGTCTAGGAAGTTCACGTGCACGTGGGCCCCCCGCCCAGAACAAAGGAAAGCCGGATTTCCTGCCCCCAAAGGGCTTCAAATATTTCCTCCAGACACTGTCACGGCCAGTGAAAACAGCATTCCATCTCAACAATAGCTTCATCAGAGTTCATAAGCGGGACCTGGCCAGCCTGAACAAGACATGAGGAATTACCCAGGAAGTGCTTTAACACTCATTGTGAGCCTGATTTGACCACTGGAAGGACCAATGAGTTTATTTTCATGACATGGTTGGGCTTAAAATACAACAGGGGCTGTCTCTGACTCTGAGATTCACAGGACCTGCACTCCTGGTGGGTTTTCCTCTCCCTCCAGCTCCTGTGGGTAGGGACTGGGGGGTTGAGTTTGTGCTTATCACCCATCTTTCACTGAAAAGTAAGTTGAAGCCCAGAGAGGTTGAGTAACTTTCCCAGAGTCACACAGCCAGCAAGTGCCCTCTCTCTGATCTCAAGAACTTGTTCTCAAACTGAGGAGCCACAGATCCCAACGGAGGTGAAGGGGCCCTTGGTGGTTAAGTGCCTTTGGGTGGGCTGGTCAAGACCCTCACCACCTGACTGGGTGCACAGTGTTCAAACATACAGAGAAGTTGCTCACACTATTTACAAATTACTGAATTCATTTGAGGGGATTATAATCGTACAGCAAGTCAGAAAGTCAAAGACCGACATTGGGTGTTTACATAGAGGCAATCTGATAAAGTAAAATACTCAGAGAACTAGTGAACATGACCAGAGTGAGGTCTCTGAGGTCGAGTGGAAGGGGTGGGGGGGAAGGCTTAAGGGGACATGAAGGATGATGGTGGGAGAAAAAGTGACATAAGCATTTCTGTTGACTTTTGATCCCATGATAATCTTGAACACATATTTGTTTTAATATTTCCCTGTAATTTTTAGTATGTATTTGGTATAGTATTCTGTCTGTGGATGCCCCGTAGAACCTTTTGATTTACTCTTCCTCTCTTTCTTTCTCCCTCTATTTTCCTCTTTCTCTCTCATACACACATACACACACACACATACACATTCGCCACAGTAACTTCTGTGACTCCATCACACACTTGCTGTGTGACTCTGGAAAAGTCACTAAACTTCTCTGGGCATCCCTTTCTTTAATCAGTGAGCTATGAGTGATGCGAACAACATCTCCCCTTGTGGGATAGTTGAGAGCTTTGCATGACAGAGAAGTTAGGTGCTGAGCCCTATGCTTGGTACACAGCTGGCTTTTCTACAAAAGGTGTCTCCTATACCTTATCCTGTTCCCTCCAAGATCATTCCAGTGACTCACACCCATTGCAATGTACAAACAAAAAGCATGTAATCTTGCAATCCATTTGGGTTTGTGGAATCACAATGCTTATTAGAATAAAATAATGTTGGACTGGGGTTTCTGCCTTTTCTCTCCACCTCAGCTCATCCAAGTCCAGACCAAAGCTTTCTTCCTGACCCTGAGCTAAAAACCACCCACGGAGATGCTCCTAATTAACAAGCTTCCTTGGTTACCTTAGGATTGGTTTGTTTTAGAGCAGATACTTATTAAAATAAGTGCTTCTCTAACATGCCAGCAGGCAAACCCAAGACCTTTCTTGGTTTGCGCCTGTTATTAAACATCCTCAGTCACCGTGAACAAAATGTGAACTTGGATTAAGGCAATGGCTCAATCAACACCGCATGGGTTCAAATTCCAGCTCTTTCAGTTACCTGCTGTGTGACCTTGGGCAAATTCATTGGTCTTTCTGTTCCTTATCTATAAAGTGCTAATAAAAACGTGCTCTCCTCAACTCTTAAGTGTAAAGATTTTAAGACTGGGTCTGGCATAAAGCAAGAGCTCTTATCATTAATGGTATGAAGAATGGGCATTGGGTAGGGTGGGGGTAGTGATGGTGGGAATCCACCTCATGGAGCCCTGGGAAGACCTGGCCCAAGACCCAAGACCTGACCACCAGCTAAGCAGCATAGTGTACTTAGAAAAGCACCCTCAAGATTCACCCACATGGTTGCAAATGGTGGGGCTGACTTCTTTTTCATAGCTGAATAATATTCCACTGTGCATATACACAATGGAACACACACACATCTCCCTGTATGTGCCTATCACATTTTCTCTAGTCATCCATCAGTGAACGCTTAGTTGTTTCCATATCGTCTTGGGAATTGTGACTAAAGCTGTGGACATGGGGGTGTAGGTATCTCGGAGATAGTACAAGTTCCTTTCCATTGGGTAAACACTCAGAAATAGGGTAGCTGGTGATTCTGTTTCACATTTGTTTAGGAACAGCCATACTGTTTTCCACAACGATTGTGCCAATTTGCACCCCCACTTTCTGGGTGGTGACCTTTAGATAGACATGACTACGCCATCCACAGAGCTCCATGCTCTGCTATGGGTCTTTGGCACAACCCTGAGGCTGTGACGAAGATTAGACTGAAAGGGTTCCTATGGAAACGTTCCATCAATAAATGAGAGTAGGGCTTCACTTTCATCTAGACTGAGAGAGTGTTGGGGTAGCAGAAGAAACTGCAAAGCCAGCTAGGGAGGGAGGACCCACTAGGACTGGGAGATGGGGAGTGAGTGGGGGTGAATGGGGGAGGTAGAGACCAAAGTGAGCTTCCTGCTAAGCTTCTCCCCCTTTCCCCCCAGGGCTCTGCGGAGGGTAGGGTGGAGGTGAAGTCACAACTGGAACCTAATAAACTCCTGGGCTCCAGGATGTACCTAGCCTGCAGCACTGACAAATCACAAGGGCCAAATAAAGAGTCAGGTTGACAGTTGATGGAAAGCACATAAGGTTGGAGAGTAGAAGGCCCAGGTTCCCACCATTCTGTATATGGGAGAATTCAGTCTGCAGAAGGGGCATGGACCCGCTAACATTCACTCGCCCACTCCTTCTTTGATCTATCAGCCAGTCTTTGCAACGGTGGGTTTGCGAACCAGTAACGCTTCGTCCTCTGATCTCGCCCTGATTATAAGACAATCCCATAAACCCCACTGCAGGACCCCGAGCTAATGGACCGTGGCTCTCTTTGGAACAGGTCGTCTTTGTGAAATAAAGACTTGAACAACTCCTCATCTGAATACTGAGCGGGGGGTATGGGGAGAAGGAAGTTCAACACTGCAGCAAAGGTGGTCTATGTGATGGAAGGCGTGCGGATTTCGATTTCTTTTCATTACTTCTACATAATTTTGCAATTGGCTGTGGGCTGTTTTGACCATTATTTTTTCATGCAACAGGAAAAACTATGCCCCGGGGTATGATTATTAAAATATGTTACTCTTCTATATTTAAATAGCGGAATAGCTTTTCTGAGCTTTAAAATGAGCCCAGGGAAAACCTAAGGCCCAAGATGTAACTAAGATGTGGGCTGAACCCTCTACCACGTGGCACCGATAATCGTGCAGGACTCAGTTTTTCTTGGCCATGTAATGAACATGGGGACAAAATGGGGTGATATGGTGTGGAGAGAGGAAAAAAGGGGAGTCGGGGCTGGTGGCCAGCACTGCCCAAAATAAAGGCTCACAGTCTCACATGACCTGAGGGTCCTGAGGTGTAGCCAATTTATATCTGCCATGTTCTTGGTAGCTGTCACACAAAGAAGCAACAGGACAGGCTAATGGTCTCCGAGGAAGGACCAATAGAAGGTTATTCTGTTGTAAGGAACTAAACACACAGACTGTCTCTGAGCTTCCTAACCAGGAGCAACTGTGTCTCTGTGAACACTTAACAATGTCAGAGATGTTTCTGGGGTGGGGGGAGGGAATGCCTCCAGCATCTGGAGGCCAGAGCTGCTGTACACATCCCATAATGCATAGCATCATTCCACCCAGATTATCCTGCCCCATATAAATAGAGTGGGGTTTGAGATACTCTGTTCTATCCTAACAGAGGGACTATCAGGAAGTGGATCTAGGGAGTCGGATGGCTACTCTTCTCACTCCCTTATTCATGTTTCCTTTCTTCCATGGAAATAAAACTTTCACAATAAAATTGACTGGGGAGGGGGGCAGGGGGTGTGCACCACGCTGTCTTAACACAGATACAGATTTGTATAACCAGTATGACAACCAGGACATAGAAAAGTTCCATCTTCTTAAAAGTGCCCTCTGCCCCTTCCCAGGCACGCCCTCACCCTACTCTTAGCCTTTGGCCTCCCCAAGTCTACTCTCCATCATGAGGTTCTGTCTCCTGGTCACTGTCAAACTAGCCCTTTGGATATGACCTTTGAGGACTGTGGTCTTGAGATTCAGTCCAGTAGTTCCAGGTGTGGCAAACAAATAACTCCATTGCAAGGCCGTTTGTATGGACGTACCATGACTTGCTTTCCCACTCATCTGTCGAAGGACTTTTGGGTCACTTCCAGTTCCAGCTATGAAGAACGAGTTTCTGTGTGAGCCTTTATTTCTCTCAGATAAATATGAGAGATAAATATTAGAAGTGAGTCTGTAGAGGTTTATGGCAGATGGATGTTTAGTCTTGTAAAGAACAACCAAGATATTTTCTAGAGAGGTTGTGCCATTTTACATCTCCCAGGAGACCTAGGTGTGCTCTGGCTTGTCTGCACTTGGTATTGTCCATTTCTAATTTTAGCCATGCTAGCTGATAGGTAGTGGTATCTCAATGTGGTTTAAACTGCATTAAAATCAATAAAGTAGATATTTTTCACCGGCTTGTTTACCAGCTGTATATTCTTCCAGTGTGGAGTGTTTGTTCAAGATTTTTATTCAGTTTAAAAAGTGGTTTGTTTCTGCATGGCTGGGTTTTGAGAACTCATTATATATTCTGACAAGCATTTCTTCTTATTTTGAGATTAATAATCTAAGTGTTCCTTTTGGTTCTGGCCTGGCCGTATCTATCTGTCTCTGGGAGAATATCGTATAATTTGAGAGGCACTGAAGTCTGCCTTTTAGCTTCCTGGCCCAAGTCTGGACAGTCAGAATCATGGTAAAATTGTTTCACGGATGGATAAATAGCCCAGGACTTTTGCTGGAACCATGGGGCATGCGGTTCTGTGGTTCATCTAGGGAATCTGAGTTCATAGCTTTGCTCAGCCACTTTGTCACCACAGAGAGAACCTGCCTAAAATAGAACTGGTTGAATGACAGACTCAGGAGATGAATAGTGATGTACTGGCCAAGTCACAGACACCCAGAGCAGAGAACTAAGAGCAGAGTGCCAAAGATGTGTTCCATCTCAACGCAAAAGCAGGAGCTAATAAGGTAAAGGAGACAGTGGTGAGAATTTGAAGGCTGAGAGTAAAGAGCTATTCAAACAGAGCAAATAGCACATGCAAAGGTCCAGGGGCAGCCTGTGTGCCAGGTCAGAAGACAAGCTGCAAAGTTTCTGCTTGAACTGAGTTTTGCAACAAAAGGGTAAATTCCTACGTGCTGTAGCATTCAGGGCTTTTACTTGCAAAGAGGTAAACGGATACTACTGGAAAGTATTAAGAAGTTTGTGATTTTCTCAGGAGCTGACACTGGAAACATAGCATAGAAACCAGGCATCGCAAATCCTTCCAATGCCTGCTCTCCTGCTGATGGCTACAGTCAGAAGCTACCATGGACCATGGCTTGCTCTGGACGCCTAGCTTGGTCTGTGTGCCAGCAAGAAAAGGGGCAGGTATTTAAGAGCTGTTCCAGCTAACGGAACAGCAAAGATTTCAACTTGTTGCTTCCCCCGCAGCAGCAGCAGCACGCAGAAGCTTATTCCACCTACAACTGAACCAACAGTATCAGAGCGTATCCCAGCAGGTCCCAGACGGTTGAAACCTGGCAAACACAAATTAGGCAGCTCATTAGACCATAATTTTATTAAGCAGCATTTAATATAGTGAGTAATTTTGAGCTTTATTATCTAAAATATAAAGGGGTGTTTTTAAACTTAGTTGAGCAGCAGATTGGGTTTTGAAAAAGACTGCTGTTTCAGACCCAACAGACTGAGTATTTTTCTCGAACCTTCCATGGTGGCTGCCCAGAGTCCAAGCTGCACCTGCAGTCCTCCCTCTCCACCTTGACCTGGATGCTTAGTAACCAGGCGTGTTACGGAGGCATCCCTGACCTTCATATGTCCACACCCTCCTCTCTGCCCTCATAGGGATGGGCATGTGGGAAGCAGGGAATTAACTACGAATTCCAGGAGCCAGCAAGATTCAAGGTGGATCGATGGAGATGGGCCCACAGGCTGCTGTCTGGAACGTGAGTCTCACCTCCTTGCCCTGGACGGTGCAGATCAAAATCAAAGGAAATGGGCCTGGGTGTCCAACAGTTAAACGAATTGGCCATTTCCAACTCATCTATAGGCCAAGTGTCCAGGCTGCTCGCAGAATCAGGGTGGAAACACCAGCCAGGGTGATTCAAGGTCTCAGGAGTTTGCCACCAGCTGGCGAGAGCAGTGGCCAGGGAACTGGGAGGGGAGGCCATCCAAGTGCCCTCTCCCTGCAAGGGCTGACGTGTCACAGAGTATTCATACCATTCCAAGAAGACCCGCTGTCTCTGTCCCCAATGTCCCCAGTGAGGACGATTCTAGTCACTGAACTCCACGGGGGACATCTGACCACCAAGAGTCTTGATGTCAGGCATTAAGTTTTAATGTTTCAGAAAACCCTGAAGCTGGCATGTGACATCGTCACATTCTGGGAGCTCATCTTCCAGTTCCAGCTTTGCAAATGGCTGGGGGCGTCTCCGCGGGGAGAGTCACCCTACTCAAGGCTTAGAGGGAGATCCAAGGAGGAGGCCTCTCCCAGCGGGGAGGGGATAGAGCCCTGATGGAGGGCATCCACCTCGGGACTTCTTGGGCTGGCGCGCTGCTTGTCCGCCCTTCCAAGGAGAGACACACAAAGACTGGCTTCATGAAGGAGATGCGTTTCGGTGATGGGAGTGACCTCAGGGTGGGGAGCAGCCCCCGTGATGTGGGGGAGAGGGGGGAGGGGAGGCTCCTAGAAGGGCAAGGCCCACTGCAGGGTCATCTGCCAGGAGGTCAGGTGGCTGGCTGCCCAGGCTGGTGAGCTGGTGGTGGGGGTAGGGCAGGACTGGCGGGGCCCAGAAAATGGGAGCTGGGAGACTGGGGGTAGGGGGCTGCTGCTGATGGAGGTGACAGGCGATGGTGGCCTGCACTGGGAGGCGGCAGGGCAGCAGAAAAAGGACCCAGGACCAGTCCAAGAGACACCAAAAGAGAACCACCCTCCCCGTGGCCTCTCCTTCCACAAACACACACCAGGTCGCCCTGTGATCGAGTCTCATCCTGACAGGTTTCAACAGGAATCTGTGTCATAAACAATATCACACACACACACACACACACACACACACACACACACGGGGGGGGGTTGGGGGTTGTCCCCCCAGACCCATGTCCACGGCGAGTCTCTCAGCAGAACCTTATTTAGGAAGGATGTCTTTGCAGCCGGGGGCCTTGGAGATGAGGTGAGAGAGGGTCAGCGTGGCCCTGAGACTCAGGGCTGGAGAAGAATGAATGGAGATACACACACGGAGAGCGAAGAGCCAGTCCAGTCAGGGTACAGGCACGAGACAAGAAGCCCAGGGTTGGCTGGTCATCACCACAGACCACACAGGAGCCAGGGTGGAGCTGCCCTGCATCTTCTAGAAAGGACCTGGCCTTGGTTTGGGGCTGCAGTTGCCTGAGCTGGGACGAGATACGTGTCTGTCAACACTCGCACTGTCTGTACCTTGGCTGCAACAGCTGCTAGGATGCACACAAGCAGCACGGAGGAACACGGGCCCATGCGCATAGCCGTACACGCACATGCATGCACACACACACGCGTGTACATGCACTGATGCCCGACAGGGGTTCTTAGCCCCAGGCCCCCAGGTTCACTTGAGGAGCTTTGAAAAAGTACAAGGGACACGCACAATGTTCCACCCAGGATGGAGTCAACCTGAGTCTTTGGAAGGCGGAGCCTTAGGGGAAGCTCTGGAAGAAGGCGAGGCGAGCCCCTGAGAAGCCACCCACACTGTGACAGATCCTGGTGGGGGGGGGGTGTGACCAGGAGCGCTGGGCCTACAGTCAAGCTACCGCCCTCTGCCATTTCCAGCCTGGGGTTTGGGCCCTGGGGTCCCTCTGCAGCAGGTGCAGAGCTGGCCGAGGGCCTGGCATGCCAAGGCGCTCAGGGAGGGTGGCCACGGCGTGTCCTGGAGGCTGTCCCGCCAGTCGAGGGGGCTCACCCTGGCCAGTCTCCCTCTTGCCCCCGTACACAGGCTGCCCCAGTGCTGGTCGCCAGCACTCCCCAGGCCTGGGCGGGAGGGAACCCCAGCCTGACACAGGACAGAGGTGTGAGGCAGTCCCAGGGGTACGGGCGGGCGCAGCCTGCTGGGGGGCAGCTGGCTCCTGGAGCAGCGTCCAGCCCCTCCCGAGGTGGCCCCTGGAAGGGCTGCCCCGAGTGCCCGGCTTCCTGTGCAACGGGCAGCTGCAGGCCGGATTCCCCGGCAGCCATCAGCGTGTGTTTGGGGCGGAGGGTGACTGACTTGTGCTGTCTCCGCGGGGGCTCGTCTCTGTCCTTCTGAGGAGGAGGCTGGCACCTTCCCGGTGCCCTCCAGCCCCAAGTCACAGCGTTAGAGCCTCCTGCTGGGAGGAGCGGTGAAGTGGGCCAGGGGGTCCCAGGGGGCAGGTACCCCTCGCCCGTCACAAGAGCATCTCTTCTTAAGTGTCCAGAGAGTGACCAGTGACCAGTAACGGCAGTCCCCCAGCTTCCCGTGGTCAGCAGCTGAAAAAGCCTGCAGTGCCTCTGTCTCCGCTCTGGGAGGCGGGGGGAGAGGGGTGGCCGTCCTGCCTCACAGGGCGGATGGTTTAGGGACAGCTGGGGCCAGTGAGGGCCCGAGCACGGCTCAACAGGCTGTTGGGACAGAAGAGAAAACCCAGCACGAAGCCTCAGCCCAGAGGGCTCAAGACGAGGCACAGAGACGCACCCCAGCCTGTGGATCTCCACCCGGAAGGAGGACACATGGCTCCAGGCTGATTTGGGAGTTATAACCGGAGCGGCCACTTGCAGGAGCCCGGATGCTCGTCTGAGAGACAAGGAGCCTGAAGGCTAGAGAGAGTAGCCCGAAGTCACCCAGATAGGGACATGCAAGTCAGGACCAGAGTCTTGGGGTGCTGGTCCCGGGGACAGGCTCCTTCCTCCCTTTTCCAGCTCTTTCTTCCCTCTGTCACTCGGAAACATTTGGCGGAGGCTGATTCTGAAGGGGGGGGGCGGTGGTGGTGGTAGAACGTGTTTTGACTCTACTTTAGGGGAAGGTGCCCGGGGGAGAAGACAAGCCCAGGCCACACCCAGGGGTGTCATCTGAGGTGGGGTGCTCAACCTTGGCGGCCCCGCTGTGATTCCAGGGGACCGGTGGGTGACCAGCCGCACCCCTGTTCCCCACCCACTAGACATGCCAGAGCCAGCTCTTCCGCTGTGACATCTGAAAATGCCCACAGACTTCTCCAAGTTCCCCGTCACTGGGCTAATTATTTCACATGGGCTACACTTGAGGCCCGGAGCCCAGGAACAGGGGGAAGTGCCCCCTCTAGTCCTCTAGAACAGGGCAAAGGGTTGGGCTCCTTCGGGGTGACCTGAAAGACACCCAGTGACAGGGGCAGAAATGGGCATGCTAATGGCAGCAGCAGAAGCCACCCCAAGGTGGGCCTGGCCAGGCACCCAGCACTGACCAGAGCTCCTGCCAGGTAGCCCACGGGTACAGGGGAACCACCAGTCAGGGCAGGAAGGCGCTACCTCAAAGGCCTATGGACTGACGATGTCCGCATTTCAGAACTGTGTGCTCCGCTGGTCTCTGACATCACTTCGTCCAATCAATGACCAGAAGCAGCTGGTATCTGCTGGAAACTTAGCTCCACCCAATGCCAACACCTTGGCATCCAATAGCCAGCTGATGCCCCTTTCCCATACCTGTTCACAGAAGCGAGCCATCTTGCTCTCTCTTTCCCCTTCCATTGCACCAATGGGGGGCTGACATTTACAGTTGGGGCACCTCTTGGGGTTCCTTGGCTGCTACAGACAAAGCCACACCCGGCTTAGCAACTAGACTTGGTCCTCTAATTGCTAAGCCACCTACCTCCAAAATGCGTCTTTCTATGTGAGCACCACAGACAAGGTGAACGTTCTTTGCCCACCCCTGGAGCGCACTCCTGCAGGAGGAGGTGTTAGCTGACTCAGGAGAAGAAGGAGCTAGAATTTCTGTGCATTCCTGCCCTGGGAAACTTCTTCCCTTGTCAGCACTTTGCAATCTCTGTGAGTTGCCTCCACCGCCTGCACCTCATTGGCCAGAGCGATCAGGACAGGGCTGCCCGCTCTGCCTTGTAAAAGGCAGCTTTGCTAACACAGCCAGTCTGTCCTGGGCTACCTAAACGGGGTAGGACAGAAAGGCCAGGGGGAAGGAAGCCAAGTTGCAAAGACCCAGACCCCAAACAGTCTGGGTAGAGGCAGAGCTCCCCCCACAAGGCTGACCAGAGCTGGCTCTTCTCTCTCTCTTC
>PVHY01025777.1:0-18002 GCA_004024945.1 Uropsilus gracilis
TTTTTTTTATGAGACTAGGTCTTGCTATGTTGCCCAGGGTAGTCCCAATCTGGGATCAGATCTAGGATCCCATGGAATCAAGTGATCCCCAGCCTCAGCCTCCCAGGTAGCTGGGATTACAGGCGTGCGCTACCACGCCCAACTATCTTTTGAGACTAGGTCTCACTATGCTGTCCAGGGCGGGTCTCGAACCCATGGACTCAAGCAACTCCTAGCCTCGGCCTCCCTTCCTAGACTGGGATTAAAGACACGCACCACCACGCCCGTTCCAGTGTAGGCTTAATGAATGATCACCCTTCTGCCATGAGCCTCTATGGCCAGCACCTGTGCTGTGGCACCCTCCCCATGACTGTGCACACCTGGTCCCATGGCTGGCGCAGCGTGGGTGGGCTCACGTGGGCCTGGGAGGCGAGGATAAAAGGGTGGCATTAGCCTGGGAGGAGGGACGCTCAAGGAGACCTTCAGTGGCTGTTTTCTTTGCTGGCTGTTTGCCCCTGTTCACTGCTATAACTCCTGTGAAGATGACACCAAGGGCTCCACATTCTTTTTTTTTTTTTTAAAGAGACTAGATCACCTAATGTTGCCCAGGGTAGTCCTGAATCCATGGACTCAAGTGATCCCTAGCCTCAGCCTCCCAGGTAGCTAGAATTACAGGTGCACGCCACCATGCCCAGCTATTTTTTTGAGACTAGGTCTTGCTATGTTGCCTGGGGTAGTCCTGCACCCACGGACTCAAGTGATCCCCAGCCTCAGCCTCCCAGGTAGCTGGGATTACAGGCACGTGCCACCGCACCCAGCTGGTCTCCACATTCTTCTTCAGCTGCTAGGGCTGATCTGATGATGAGCCTGCCCAGACAGGGGTGTTTGCAGGGCAGCCCGTGACCAACGGAAACCCCTGCTCTATACTTCGCTGCTCTTTTGAATGTGAGGTGGACAAACCCATGCAGTGGCCAGAACGCTGACTCCAGGGTGGGGAGCCCCTTGGCCCCTGGTGCTGTGCTTCTCCATGCAGAGGCCATGGAACCCAAATCCCTGAGCCTCAGTCTCCACCCCCTCCCAGGGCCAGGCCCGGAAGCACCCCTGGGTGCAGAGGGGAGAGCACAGTGCTCCTGACCCTTGGACCTCGGACCCTCAGACTGGGGTCCAGTGCCCGCTACAGAGCCGGGGCCAGCCAGCCTTGGCCCACACAAGCAGCGGGCAGGAAATGTGGATGTCTTTGGCACTGTTTGAAATGCAGGGTTTCCTGTTCTCCAGAATATGTGCATTTATCTGCACATACACAAAAGATCTTCTCCCCAAGTCTCACAAGGATTCTCTGGGAGTCCACAGCCAGGTTAACCCTGCAGTTCAGACAAACCTAGCAGAGGGCAGGGCACCCACAGTGACCCCCCCCCTGTGTGAGGAGCAAGGCTGGGGGCACCCTCTGCTGGGAACCCACTGAGGTGCCCACTGGGGGTGCCCCTGATGGTCCGAGGCCCTGCCCCCTAACAGTACTCACGTAGAACGGGTTGTTCTGAAGGGGGCCTTTGATGAGGGTGAAGATGGGGAACTGGAACAGAGACACGATGGCCGACAAGGCCATCACCAACCCGAAGAGCTTGCCAAAGTGCTCCGAAGGGAATCTGGGAGAGAGACCCACAGGGTTCAGGGGTGACCCTTCCAGTAGGACCCTCCCAGTAGGTGGGTCTTTGTACCCCATCCCAGGCCTGCTCAGCTCACCTACACCCACAAACCAGGCCCCCTTCACCTTGGCTCCCACTTTCAAACCACAGAGCAAAGATGAGGTCCCACGCTGGGTGCTGGGAGGCCAGTAGGGTCCTGACACAATGTGTGTCAAGGGACCTGGTGGAGACATGCAGGTCAGGACAGGCTCAAGATACCAAAGGAAGCAGGAGCAGAAGTAGGATGCTTTCAAGCTCCTCTAGGGAGCGCTGGAACCAAAATGGGCCTTGACTTTATGAAAAAAGATGGGAAACAACAAATGCTGGCCAGGATGGGGAGAGAGACAACCTCTCATCACTGTCGGATGCATGTAATTGGTGCTGCTTCTATGGAAAAGGTCTGAAAGCTCTTTTAAAAAAAGAAAATGGAAGACCATAGGATACAGCACTGCCAGGCAATACCCAGAGAATATGAATTGCTAATACAAGCTATATACAAGCCTGAGTCCAGGCAGCATGACCCTCCACAACTGAGTCCTGAAGCCAACCTGAACACCCAACCATTGGTGCCTGGAGAAAGAAATTAAGACCCTCCACTTGATGGAGTACTACTCAGCCATCAAAAAGATGGCACCATGCCTTTTAGGAAAAAATGGGAAATAAGTGACAGACGGGTATACTGTCCAGATGGTCTGACTCGTGTTTGGAATATAAATAACCCAGGAAAAGACAACAAAAATAACTCCCAGACGCTTGTGAACAATATACTGGTTACCAGAGGGAAGGGGACAGGGCACTGGAGCTCCTGGTAGAGACCAGTGAAGTATACGCACATATGAAGGGGGTGACATGGCCCCCCCAAAATTATGTAAATTTGACAAATCAATAAAATTTGAGGAATAAAACAAGTGAGCCGTGAAAGGTGAGAAGGTGCTGAACAGGCAGGGCAGTCACAGGCCATGGGGAAGCATCCCTCCTGTAACAGACCCTGTGTCCCCATCTTGCCCCCACCAGGCCCACCTCCTGGGGTCTTGACCTCTAACCCCGTGCCTGCTAAGCCCCACGGCCCGGGCACTTACGCGAGCGTGAGGAAGGCAGCGTTGCCTCCGTAGAGGAAGGAGCGGCTGACCACCTGCAGGACGAAGGTGGCGTACTGCAGCGGGAGCACGGGCACCGAAGCGCAGAGCGCAAAGCCCAGGCACAGCAGGGAGGTCAGGACCAGCGAAGGCACCGTGGAGCAGAGCATTGCAGCTGAGGAGTCTAGCCAGAGAGAAGAGGACGGGGGCTTGGGGGCAGGTCAAGGGAGGGCAGGGAGGCGATGAGATGGGAAAAAGTGGGGGCTGTCACCCACACATAAGTCCAGCAGAAACTGGGGGCTCAGCCTTGCATCCCCCCATCTATAAAAGTGGCTCGTCCACCTCTGGAGCACCATCCCAGCTGCAAGCTGCCATCAACCGACAGACAGCAAGGACAGATCCCACCTCTGAGCCGCACCAGCCCCTCAAACCCAGGCAGGATGGCCATGGGGCACTGCTGTTGACAGCACAGGAGGGAAGGCGCAGACAGACAGCCTTGGGAGGAAGCAGCGTTTCGATGATGCCTGCCACACAGAGCAGAGCCAGGTGGCCAAGAGTCTGGGGACCCTGTGGGATGGGGGTTGCTGCCACCCTGTCTAGAAGCATACACACAACATATGTAATAAGCTACATGTGATCACAGGTCATGTCACACATGCCAACAGCGCTGTATGTGTGTAGGGTGCCTTCATTTAAGGTAAAAGGCATTAAAAATCACCAAAAGCTATAGTAGCAAGAATATGGAAACAAGACAAATGCCCCAAAATAGATGAATGGGTCAGAAAGCTGTGGTATATGTGCACAATGGAATATTATTCATCAGTCAAAAAAGGGCAAACTTAAAGTCATTCACAGCAACATGGATGGACCTAGAAGGAATCATGGTAGTGGAAATAAGCCAGAAAGAGAAAGAGAAATACTGGCTGGTCTCATTTACATGAGGGATATAAGGAAAACAAACAAATGGGCAAAAAATATTTAAAACTGTCAGCAGAACTGAAGTATAAAGCAAGAGAGGGGAAGGGGGAAATCAGGAGTGAAATGAGCACAAACGATTAAGATGATAGTCCACAGGTGACAAAGTGGTAGGAGAAACTAGAGGTAGATAATGATTTAATTAATTAATGATTTAATTAATGATTTAATTAATTAATTAATTAATTTTTAAAACCACCAAAAGAAAGAGGGAATGCTTAGGGGCAGGGAACAGAGCAGGAAACTGAGTTTCTTTGAACAGTCTTGTTTCACATTCTTGGCTTTGAAGAAATGTAAATGTTTGAAAAATTAAATATAAACAGGGAAAAAAAACAAGGTAAGCAATCCCCCCCAAAAAAAAATCAGAAAAAAAATAAACCCAAGTGAAGATGATTTTGTCAACTTGGTAACATTTAAACACAGCAATTTAAGGCCGGGCATGGTGGCTCATGCCTGTAAGCTTCAGCCTATGAAGCGGTTGGGGCTAGGGATCGTGGTTCCAGTCCCGCAATCTAGTTCCAAAAAAATAGCTGGGCGTGGTGATGGGTGCCTACAATCCCAGCTACCTGGGAAGCTGGGGCTGGGGATTGCTTGAGTCTGTGGTACCCCGGGCAACAAGAGCCTGCAGTTCCATGGGCAAAAATAGAGAGACCTAGTCTCAAAAAAAATAAATAAATAAACACAGCAATTTGACTGTGTAGCCCTAGTGAGATGTATCCTAGGAGAGAGACAGGAGGGTGGGATGTGAGAGAGAAAGAAATGGGGAGTGAGGGAGGGATGCAGAGGGAGGGAGGAAGGGGAAGGAAGAGGGCACAATAGTAACCAGCAAGCATATTGCTAAACCAGTGATTATATATAAAGTACATTTTTAAATATTACATATATGCATATATATAGCTTATGACTAGAGTATATAGTGTATGCATAGGTAGATCTATACATATGGTCTATATCTATAATATTGCAAAGAACCACGATTTTCAAAGGTAAAGAGATGCAAATGTAAAGCAAGTAAAATCTGAATTAAAATCCCTTTTAGTAAGTAGCCCTAGGATTCCCAGCCATCCTAGTATTAGATATTCATGATGTATTTGATTTTCACATTCTCTCTTAACTTGACACAATGCCAGCATCAGACAATGACCACCCTGGAGAGTCAGAAGCCCTGGCATCCAGATAACAGTCCTCAGATGCCCTTTTCCATTCAAGAGACCCAGGACTGCCTGGCAAAATGGTTAGTGTCAGTCTTGGAGCAGAAAACATGCAAAGAGAAGGACCGCCACACCCCTTTGTGGTAGGAAATAAGGCAGTTCCTGAAACAAATGAGATTAATAGACTCCAGAGTAGTATGCAGTGGCCAAAAAGAAGGCAATCTCAGACCCAGGGAAATTGTGACAGAAATGGGTTGGGAACTGACAAATTCATTTAAAATGAGACTT
Source organism: Uropsilus gracilis (assembly GCA_004024945.1). Classification (NCBI taxonomy): domain Eukaryota; kingdom Metazoa; phylum Chordata; class Mammalia; order Eulipotyphla; family Talpidae; genus Uropsilus; species Uropsilus gracilis. Next base: position 5,152 of record PVHY01025777.1, read on the forward strand.
TAAGTCGCGCATGGTGAAGCACATCTGTAGTCCGAGCACTGAGAGGTAAGAGGTTTGGGATCACTTAAAACCACGGGTTTAAGGCTACCCCAGGCAACACAGCGAGACCTGATCTCGAAAAAGTAGCCATGTGCAGAGGCAGGTGCCTGTAATCCCAGCTACCTGGGAGGCTGAGACTGGGGATCACTTGTGTCTGAGGAATTGGGACTACCCCAGGCAACATAGCGAGACCTAGTCTCAAAAAATAAATAAAATAAAATGAGACTTTAAAAAATGAGAAATGAGCAGTTAACTCCTGGGGGTTTAGGGTACTGAGTCATTATGCTGAGGCCAGTCAAGAGATGAAGAAGCAAGGGTTCTTGTCAGGGCAACAAAGCCATGAATGAGCTGGTGTTTCTTTCTGGAGGAACACTGGTGCGGAGAAGCAGTAGCTGGAAACAGGAAATCGTTGTTTTGTCACCCTAATATAATAACGGGTCTGGGCGTTGGCATCAGTGATGGCTAAAATCCTGAGGCCTGCAGCTGATAGGACATTGCATCTAGGGTGGGTCAGACCCACCATGTTTGAAGCTGCTGATCAAGTTTAAGGTCATAAGGAGAGCCAGGGCCAGGGGCTGATCTCAGGAGCCCTTGGCCACCACGGTTCCACTCTGAGCTATTTTTCCCCAAAATATAGAAGAGAGTCTCCTCGTGCCTCCCATTCACCTATTTCCAGGAAATAGTCGATGAAAGAAATATCTGTAAGCGGCACCAAAATGCTGCTGAATCCAAAATACAAAATATAAGACAGGACCAACACCCAGCTCCTCAACAAGTAAACAGCAAGAGAAAAAGATAGGATCACATTAGATACAAAGAGCTGTCAAAGGCACAACAAGCAAATACATTGAGGGGACCTGATTTGAACAAGGCAACTGTAAAAAGGCCATTAGGTGAATGACCAGGAAGGCTTATCAGATGATATGAACACCCAGTTGCTTTTTTAAAAACGTGATGGTGCCAGGCACAGTGGCTTGTGCCTGTAAGCTTCAGCCTATGAAGCGGCCAGGGTTAGGGATCGTGATTCGAGTCCCGCCTGGGGCTTGTAGCGAGACCTAGTCCCAAAAAAAATAGCTGGGCGTGGTGGCACGTGCCTATAATCCCAGCTACCTGGGAAGCTGAGGCTGGGGATTGCTTGAGTCTGTGGTACCCCGGGCAACGAGAGCCTGCGGTTCCACGGGCAAAAATAGCAAGACCTAGTCTCAAAAAATAAATAAATAAATAAAATAATAAAGATGTGATGGTGATACTATGATAATGATGTTAACGGTGATGGTTAACCGTTAGGAGTCTAATCTATTAGAGGCGCAAATGGCAGTAGAGAGATAAAATTGCTTGCTGTCTGGGATAGGATGGCAGTGCAGGGGGATGGGGGAGGGGCTGGAAGACACTACAGGAGAAATGTCACCCTCCGTTTTACTTCTGTCCCTCCCTGCCTTGACCCTTGCAGGCTAAAGCATGGCAGCCTCCCTGGTGTGACACTGACTGCCTCCTCTCTCTCTCTCCCTCTTCCTCTCCCTCTCTCTGTTTCCATCATCTTACCCAGTACCTGGCAGCCCAACCAGCCCAAATCACTTCCTGAGATTCCTCAAAGTTCTGCTCTCTGTGCTCTCCTTCACCACCTTGACTATACTCCCCACCCCCAATACTCCTGAACCACTCCTCCTTCTTCATCTCCTCACTTCTTATTCATATGTCTCAGCTTACATGCCACTTCCTCCAGGAAGCCTTCCAGGACTCCAATGTTCACCCAGAACAGTCATTCTGGCATCCTTTGGGAGCCCACGACACCCTGGTGTCTACTTAACAGCTTATAGTGCACGGCAACTTGCCCATACCTGCTCTCCAAGCCCAAGAATAAAAACTACCTGTCTGTGCACTGTGGAGTGTGGAGCGAAAGCTGGCATGCAGTGACCTGTGGTTGAGTGTATGCATGGAGGGAGGGACAGATGGATGGATGGAAGGATGGATAGAAGGACATATGGATAGAAGTAACAAAGAACAAAGCAAAGATGGAAGTAGAGGTAAATGAACTCCCATCCCGGACCCTGGGCCTCGGCCTCCCAGTCTCACCAGTCTCGCCCATCTCCTTGTGGTACTTGCGCTTAAGTCGGTCCATAAGCAAGCCGTTCCAGGGGGCGCACAGCACCCCAAAGAACTGCGTGATGGCGAAGGCATTTGTGTAGGTGCTGACTGCAGAGAGCAGAGAGGGGCTGGGTGAGAAGAGATGGCTAAGCCTGCCTCGCAGGACAGGATGCTCCCACTCTACTCATACCCTGCCTGACCCTCCTCCCCACCCCTGCCCAGCCCCTCCCTGGGACCACTCAGCCCTGCTGGTCATCATGCCTACAACTGGGATTCTAATGCCCCCCCCCAGCTCACCACACACCCAGTGCCTTGTCCCCACTGGCCAGCTTGGTCAACAGCGAGTTGAGGGTGCCGATGAAGAGGTGGTGCCACAGCTGGATGATGGACAGCCACACCAGGTGCCAGGCAAAGCGCTGAGAGAACGCGTGGCTCCAGAAAGACCGGACCTCCTGCTGCACAGGACCTGCAGGCTCTGATGGGAGAGGAAGTCGTGGGCATGGCCCGGGAAGGAGGGTGCTGGGGGTGGCCAAGAATGCAGAGGCCTGCTGGACAGTCTGACTTGGCGCTCACCTTCCAGGCTTGTCTCCCGGAACTCACCTGGATGCACTCCATACTGGCACCCCTGCCTCGACACCTCTGTATACTGGCCAGGCCACCTGGGCCAACCCACGCCCACCCCAGCTTCCTGGTCTTTGCTGCCATATCTGACAGGACACTGCCCTGCTCTTCCAGCTGGAATGATGGAAAGAAAGATACGGGGAGGCAGGAAGTGCAGAGAGGAAGTGGGGTGTGCGCAGGACAGCGATAGTTCAGCCACCCCACTTTCCCCAGGGCCTGCCTTTCCTCTGCAATCTTCCCCTGCCCTGTGCTGCATAGTCCAAATGGCCTGAGACTCGCCAACCCACACCTCACACCGTTCCCGCTCCCCATTCCGAGCCTTCTCCCTAGGGAGGCAGTGGGGGAGAGGGTCTGGGACCTCCAGCAGAAGTCCCCCCCACAGCAGCCTGTGTCTCCTCTTCCTGAAGCCTGGGAGCTCATCCACCCCTCGATGCCATGAGTTCTCGAAACTGCTGCTCTCGTTTCTGGCTGGTTGTGGCTGGCGATGCTGGGAAGCAAAGCCCCGCAATGGACAGAAGAGGGAAAGGAGATGAATGCAGATGAGACAGTGAGAGGGGACCCGGGAGACCTGTAGGAAGGGGAACAAAGAGCAGACTCAGGACAGGGGCACAGAGTCAGAGCCAGGAGGGAGAGGTGAGGGGGGGGGGACAGACTGAGAAGGAAAAAGGAGGGGACAGGAATAGAAGAGACCCAGCCTGGTCCCCCATGGGCCCCCACCAGCCCCCCCAAAGAGGAGGGGCTGAAAAGCTCCTCCATCAATTCTAATTGTTATTTTCCATGCTAATGTGTGCAAAACAATTCAAAGAACATGAATAAACACAGCAGTTTTAGTAAAAACCAAACAGAAAAAAACAAGACCCTACAGCACTTTCTCGACCTGACCATCCTGATTCTGAGTCCCTGGGAGATAGCTCTGGAGGCGAGAAGACAGGCCCTGGACAGGCATGGGCTGGGCAGCTGGGTTCAGCTGCTGTGGGCACACAATTCGGCAGAAGGGCTCACCTGCCGTGGGCAAAAGGCCTTCCCTAGAAGGCAGCTCCAGCTTCTGGGATGAGGCCGCTTCCCTCTGCTCCTCTCTGGTTCCATTCCCAGCACACAAGCTGTAGAAACAGAAGTCCACTAGGCCATGCCCAGACGCTGAGCTGAGTCTGAGACGCAGGCTGGGTGGGGGGGCATGCCACAGAGGCCCCCAAAGGTCACCAAAGGCTAGAGGATCCCCTTCCCAAGTCACAAGCCCAGGGGGCAGCCTGGACCCACGGAGTCAGAATGTGTGGGCACGGGGGCCAGGCTTCCATGTGCTTAAAGGCAGTGACGCTGACATGCAGCCCGCAGTGACGCTGACATGCAGCAACGTTTGGGAGCCACAGGCAACGTGGGCAGAGGAAGGGGTGGGTTTGGGTTCAAATCCCAGCTCAGCCTCTTCTTAACTGTGGCCACATGGCTTTCAGAGCCTCCTCCTCCTCATTTGGAGGACAGAGTTAAGGCTGTCTCTCTGCAAGCATCATGCCCAAGAGGAAACCCAGGTATGGGGCTGAACAAGCCCAAGCAGCTGGTGAGTGGCCACCCACCACTGTCTGTGATGACTGACTGCAGAGACCATTTCTTCCCTTCCTTTGCAAGTGAGACTCTGCAACCCAGGCTGATCCAGGGACTGTCACAGACACAAGCAAGCAGGGAAGCAACAGGGTAGCAATTCCAGCCTAAACCCTCTTGGCCCTCTGTTGGCTCTCCTGGAGTCCTAAACTACCTAGTGCATGAGCCCAAGCTAGCCTGCTGGAGGGTAACAGACATGGGGCCCCAGACAGCCCCATCACCCCAAATGACCACCAAATAAACCCTACATGAATGAGGCCTTCCTAGACCAGCCACCCCCACCCACCCATAGAAGATCAGAGACCTGGGGAAGACCTGCCAAGGTAGCCCACTCTTATCCCCAATCAGAACTAGCCACCCACAGACTTGTGAGTAGTAATATATTTTAAATTGATTACTTAAAATTCCAGGTCACTGAGCTTGGGGCTTGCTCGTTACGCAGCTATAGCTAACCAATACATCCCTTCTGGTCCTCCTTGTCTGAGACGGGTCTCCTCTACCCTACTCCCTCCAAGCCTGCCCCAGCCCTGCTCTCTATCCCAGGTCAGATGGAACACAGAGAACACAGGCCTTACCCATAGCTGTAGTTGGGGGGCAGGGGATAGGGGATGTGCCCCCGGGGCATCAGGAGGAATGTCCGCCCCACATGCCAGACACTGCAGACAGAGAGGAAGATGAAGGAGGACCTGATGGGGATCCCCCGTTCATACAGGAGCTGCAGGAAAGGCAGGAAAAGGTCAATCAAGCACCTGTGTTTGTAGAAGCTTCATCTGTAACGTGAGGATTCGTTTCTGCCTTCCTCAGAGGCTTGGTGGAGAGAAAGCATGCAAAGTGTCTGGCCTACGGATGGGCTCCATAAATGTTGCTGCTGCTGATTTTACCTTAATGATAAGGAAGACAGCCGAGGAGGAGTCAAACGCTCCATTGTAGAGGGTGATGATGGTGGAGCGGTGTTTGCCAAAGAGGTTCCCCACCTGAAGAACATACAACCAGCCTGAATCACATGTTTATTCGTGAAATATTCCCTGAGCACCCAGCGCATGCCAGGCCCCGCATTGTACCCCAAACCACCTGACACCCCAGCCCGGGCCAACACCATTTGCTGCTCGCAGCACTGAAGAAAAGTACTTCTGCATCCCTCCCCTTCTTCCCCCAGCCTGTGGCCTGTGCGAGGTCCAGGTAAGCTCATACCTGCAGGTTGGTGATGAGAAACAGGATACCCCCGACAGTGAGCATGGGCATGGCCAGGAAGAGCAGCATAGCTGAGCCTGGAACAAGCAAGGACAGCCATGGGGTGACATCCAAATGACGTCCCTCTTGGAGCCTCATAATCTGGTCCTCACCTATACTAAATCCCCAACAAGCCTGGGGTTAGAACCCCAGTACTCATCAGCCTTCTAACATCCCTGGAGGGTCTCACAGTGCTTGTCGAGACTCCCCAAAAGGTTCCCGTGCAGGTAACCACACTCCTAAGCCACCCCAAAGCAGCCTCTCTTGGGGAGACACTGGAAGTGGCCCCCACTTGGAGGCCCTGAGTCTCCAATTCATTCTGTTGCCCAGATCTGAGCTCTGCATCCATGACTCAGCCTCCTCATCTGTTCAATGGGAGGAACAGTCCCACCCTTCCTGCCTGCTGGGATTCTGAGAGAGCCGACAGGGTCACGGGCTATGCAGCTCTCACATGTCACTGAAGTCTGAGGACCTCGCTAGGCCAGCACCGGACTTGGCAGTGGACTATGGGATGAACAGGATGAGCAAAGTGCACCCCCTGCCCTTGAAGGAGGTGGGGTTCTTCAAGGGGTGTTGGAAAGGGTTGGACAAGAGCTGGGCAACCACCACTGTCCTAGGAGAGGCTTCATGACCGAGATGACCGAGTCTCCTGAGCCACAATCCTTTGCCACCTGGGAGGTGCTGGTCTCCACCCCCACCAGCCCAACTGTTAGCTAAAATGTCTCCTTATATTGACTCACTTTCATCCCAAAGAAATCTGTGACTTTTTTTTATTAATTGATTTTTTTTTATTGCAACTAGGTCTCGCTATGTTGCCTGGGGTAGTCTCAAACTGCGAACGCAAGTGATCCCTGGCCTCTTGCCTCCCAGCGTTTGGATTCCTGGTGCGCGCTACCATGCCCAGCTAATTGATTGATTTGACACTGTTGTAGCCCCCCTAGCTCTCTTGTCACCATATCACCTGTGACCCATCATCATTTTCCCTCGTGTACTTCCACCCCTGTTTCACCCCTTCCTTCTCTCCCCTTCATTGGATGTTTCATTTCTGTAGCCCACTTGCTGGCTTCTGCTATTCCTTATCCTTTTGTTTGATTGGTCTTAAGTCCACACCAAGGTGAGACCATCGGTGTTGGAAAGGGATGGTGCTAGAAGAAACCTACTACTTTAAAAGAAACGTTTTCATCACTCCTGTCACTGAAAAGCAACTCCTGTTGCCAGTCAGGAAGAGAAGGACCTGTATAAACCAGCAGAATGAAAGGGAAATGGTGTCACTAAGTTGCAAGGGAAGGCAGTGGCCTTCAGAAAATGCCTGAAGCAGCTCTTGATGGAGATCATACCAGCTCCACGTCAGACTTTGGTTCATGACATCAAAGGACTGAAAGGGAAAGGAAAAGGGAGTAGCTTTCCCACCAGGTGACTTATGAACGGGGCCCAGGTGAGCTTCCGGACAGCCTTCAAGTCATGACTGCCCTACACCTTGAGAAGCACAAGAGCTCATTTGAGCGCATCTGCACTACTGACAACACTGTCCATCCTTCCAAGAAGCGCCTCTTCCCTATGCACCACGCTCCGGTGGGCTTACCTTCCCAGCAGGGTCAACATGTTCATACATTCCCCCCAAAAATCTGCTCTATGGGGAAAGGGACACACGTCGCTACAATGAGTCACAGGTGTAAGTCACGCCTGCAGAGCCGCCAGTAACACGCTCAGCCTCTGGGATCTCACTCATGGGCTCTTATTAGACACAGTGTGTGTGGTTTGAGTTGGAGACTGGTTTTAAATAACTGGTTGGACACACCCCGCCTCCGCCTAGGCTGCTGGTGGGGGTGGGATATAGGGTGAGTCCTATGCCACCAGGATCTCAGGGTCTCCGAGTCTCGGGTCCAGGGATCTCAGGCTGGCCTCTGCCTCCACATGGACAGGGACGGGAGACTGCGCACCTCTGCTGGAGCATGGGATGGATTGCAGGCTGGGGGGGGGTCCCCCCTCTGGTTTACTCCAACCTCAATCACACCTACACTAGGAATGAAAAATCCAGTCTCACCAGGCACGGTGGCTCATGCCTATAAGCGCCAGCCTATGAAGCGGCTGGGGTTCGAGTCCCACTTGAGGCAACACAGCGAGATCTAGTCCCAAAAAAATAGCTGGGCGTGGTGGCATGCATCTGTAATCCCAGCTACCTGGGAGGCTGAGGCTGGTGCCCCAGGCAATGTGAGCCTGCAGTTCCATGGGCAAAAATAGCGAGACCTATTCTCAAAAAAAAAAAAAAAAAAAAATCCAGTCTCTCCAGATGCAGCTATAATGCAGAGGAAAGGAAGTAATAACAGCCCTGGATATACTCACCACCTGGGTGGGACAAGCAGTATGTCGGTAACCACTGAGACAAGAATGTGAGACCAGTGATTGGGGTGACCTGTCACCTGCATTGTCTCTGGGGCTGGGAAACCAAACCCCTGGTCCACAGTTATGTGCGACGTGAATGAGGCTCCCTCCTTCACCAATCAATGGGGGAAGAAAGCCACAGAGATGTGGTTGTGGCCCCATGACAGAACTGCTAACACGAGAGCGGAGAGTGTCAGGCACTATCACAGATCAGACTGGCTTCATGCTGTGAAAATGAGGAACACCTCACTTTCCTACCTTACCAGTCCCCAGAAAACTGGAGACAGGTTGAGCATGGGAAACCGCTGAAGAGTGATAAGTACCACCATCCCTCCAAAGGTTTACCAAAGGAAACATTCCTTAAAGAGATAGCAATCATTTTGTGAGTGATCCCCCTGCCCCCAATTACCTCACAGGAACCAGAAAAGTTAACCTGTTTAGTTTTATTACACCTTCACCGGTTTGCCTGCCTTTGAAATTCATGATGAATTGTGCTCTGTTCTCTATACATACCCCTTTCTTTGTTTAATAAAGTATCGACTGGCTTATTACCTCCAGCTGATCCTTAGCTCATAGCTAAGCAATCTCCTCTCACGTGTCCTTTCTTTGTACCCTGCGTTCAGTTCTCAACAGACAGGAGCTGGACCAACCACCTGGGAAGTCTGTCCCCAGCAGAGAACACCTCACCAGCCAGCAGCTGGGAGTTGGATTCCCAAACCCAGATATCAGAACCGTACGGCACAGAGCCAGAAACATGTGACAGACACCAGAAAGGATCCTGGAGAAGCGAACCTTGTATCTGCCCTACAAGTTCCTGATGTCTTTGGCCTGACTATCCACCTCAGCTACTCCTGGAAATCCGAGCAGCCTTGTCTGTTGCTGTCTAGGAGTTCAAGTCCACACGCAGGGAAAAGGACCTAGTTCCAGAAAAAGAAAAGTCCAGTGGGCCAAACATGGACCAATGACTTGCAGCAAAAGGAGTTGAAGTGGCTGGAGGGTTATAAGGGGAAGGGAGGGGGGTAAGTTGGGGAAACAGGGGTACAATACGGAGGGGAGGGTCAAACCTAAAGGGAACAACAACCATACAAATGTGACCAACATTGTATGAAAATTACAAAATAAAAATAAAAGGAAAGGAAAACAAACAAACAAGCAAACACACAAATAACTGGCTGGAGGGGCTGGCTGACTTCTCAAGCTGCACCTGCCCGTTCACTGACCGCAGCCAGAGAGGTTGCCCCCGAGTTAGCACAGAGGCCCAGGCACAAATCGTGCGTGCATGTTCTCGCCCGTCCCACCCAGCTGTGGAGTCACGTGACCTACCCAGGGCAGGACCATCAGACAGCATCTCTGCCCACGCAGCCCACATGCTAAGAGGAACACAGCCAAGGTTTCCAGGCATTTCCCAGAAGCTTGCTGCTCTGTGGTCTTGGGGGGGAGAGGTTTGCAAGGGGTCTCTCTCTGGTCTGTTTTTTTCCTCTCAATCATAGAGGGAGAACAGAACCAGATGGCCATTGGCAGACTGGGAATTTTGTACATTTATAAGCCAGTAAGATTTGAAAACTTTAGATGGCGATAGGGTTGTCAATTTTTACCCTGCTAAATAAGGATATTTTCAAAAACAACTGTCACTCAGATTATCATTTTGTTTTAAAAAGAGAAGGTTTGGATATATATAAGAGGAAAATTCTGAATACATGTGACTCCCTAAAACAATCTCCCCATTGTCCTTAATTTGCACATTTCTCAGTCGACTAAACGGATCCCACAGGCCACTAATAACTCACTCAAGGATCTTTTCCAGCTCAGAGTCCATGGATCTTTGAGTACCTGCAGGTCGCAGAGTCCTGCCCACAACCTTCCACACCTGCTCCATCCACCAGGTGCCCCTGGGCTCGTACTCCTCCCACTCCCCTGATGACACTCACCTGCAGAGGTGAATGCGATGATGAGTGTGGCGGTGGTGTAGAGAAATCTGAGAGGCAGAATGGGGGTGAAGAATGTTATTCAGAAGAGAGAAATGGGGCGGGGGACCCAGCTTCATTCTCCTGGTTTCCTTGCCTGCATCTCAGCCAGGAAACACAATGGGCATTGCGGCCTCTTGAACTTAGACCAAGCCCAGGAAGCCCCACCTGGTGATTTTTTTTTCCCTTGAGACCTGGTCACTATATTGCCCGGGGTAGTCCTGATCCAGGATCAGATCTGAGTAGTCCAGATTCTGGATCGGATCTGGGATCCCGAGGACTCAGGCTATCCCCAACCTCAGCCTCCCAGGTAGCTGGAATTACAGGCATGTGCCACCACGCCTAGCTATTATTTTGTTGCCCAGGGCAGGTCTCGAACTCATGGATTCAAGTGATTCCTAGCCTCGGCCTCCCTTCCTAGACTGGAATTAAAGGCGCGTGCCACCACACCTGGCCTTCCCACCTGGTGATTAACATGGGACCCTGACCTCCACAGGCAGGTGTCTGATCTCTCTTGGGGTGGAGGGTAGGCTGGCCAGTATCATGCTCAGCAGGCTGCTTCAGGAGCAGCTGGGAGCTTAGCTGTGGGCAGAGCAAGGCCCTCCCCCCCCAACCCAATGGGACTGTCCCAATGGGACTGTCCCTTGGAGATAGGAGTGCCTGTGCTATCCACTAACACCTCGAGTTCTGATTCATTCCCGCTGTGCGTATTACCTAGCCTGCCCAGGCTACCCTGGCCTGGACCCCAGTAGCCTGTACTAGAAAGGGAAATTCTCAGCCCACCCAAGACCCCGAGCTGAGAGTGCTGGGGTATTGAGACTTCAGGACCATGGTCCCAGGGTTATGGGAAGCTCTTAGCACTTTGGGAGTCTTGGAAAACATAGGGTGACAACCTGCCTCAGCGGATACAGTGATTCATAAGAGACAGCTCCTCCCTCATCCCCTTCATTCCCAGAGTCCTTGTAATTCCTCAGTGATCCCCAGGGGCAGGCAGAAGTCAGGAGTGATGTTTGGGGCATGAACGTCTTTGAGATGGAATCGTTGCACAGGAGGGAAGACGGTTTGTTTGGTTTTGTTCATAGATCCCTGGTGATGCCTTTGGAGAAATGCTGAAGACGGAGCCTTTCTCAGAGGGGAAGGCAAAGCAACAGGGATGGGGAGATGGGGCTCACAGACCGGGGGAACAGAAAGTCATCACACACGCAGGCTCAGAGATGAAGAGCCCCACTGCTCTCCAGCCTAGCAGCCCTGCAGCGCTGCCCCCCCCCCTCGGACAACTCAAGTGCCATCCAGAAAGCCCCCACTCTGGGCTCCAGCAGCTCCCACAGAGGCCTGCGTATCACCCCACCTGGCCAGGAAGCACCAGGCACATCTGTGCGAGGGGTATCTTTGCCCCCTCTCTGCCAAGTCCTAGGAGATACCCAGGAGGTCTTGCTAGGAGAGCCCCTGCCAGGGGCTGGGGTGAGCAGGATGATGCCTGAGCTCGAGCAACTGGGGTGCAAGGCCTTATAAGGAGACACATGAAAGGTGGGGCTGAAGGCAGTTTTAGGTTTGCTAATTTCATCACCCTGGCCCCAGGCCAGCGGCCACAGGAAGTAGTGAGCACTCAGCTCGGCTCATTATCCAGACAAGTCACATGGAGCCAGGGACCAGGCAAGGAAAGGGAAGTAGGGCTGCAGGAAGAGGGTGGGATCTACAGACAGAGTCACCACCACCGACAGCTTTCTTTTTGGAGTCTAGGTCTCGCTATTTTTGCCTGTGGAACCGCAGGCTCACGTTGCCCAGGGTACCACGGACTCAAGCAATCCCCAGCCTCCGCTTCCCAGGTAGCTGGGATTACAGGCACATGCCACCACACCCAGCTATTTTTGGAACTAGGTCTCGCTGTGTTGCCCCGGGCAGGACTTGAACCGCGATCCCCAGTCCCAGCTGTGCTCCATAGGCTGGCGCTTACAGGCATGTGCCACCATGTCCGGCTATATTGGCGGCTTTCTGATGGGGGGGGCAGCGTCAGAGCTCAGGGTTCCTGCCACGCCTGGCTGGGCCCTGGGACTCACATGGCGATACAGCGGGCCACTGTCGTCTTGAACCGGTCAAAGATGTAGCCGATGGGAAATGTCATGAAGTTGTTCATGAAGGACGCCAGGGTGAAGATCAGCGAGAATCTCTCATCCTGGGCTTTGCAGTCTGGCGGGGAGCAAGGGCGATCTCAGGAGCCCGGAGTGGATCTCTGGCCACCCCAGCCTTCCCCTTGGGGGTGGGGGGGCTCTGAGGGCAGCCTCTTCCAGCTCAGTGTGCACAGTGGAAAGTCCTCCCTTGGGTTCAGTGGAAAAGTGATTGCCCGTCCCTCCCCAGGGACCTCCTCCACCAAGGCTGGGGAAGAAGGCTCATTAAGGAAGAAGACAGCCCCTTCTTCTCTCTGCAGCAAGGCTGGCCAGATGGGCAAAGGGGCAAAATGCACCCCCGGGAACAAGACTCAGCTTCCCTAGAGAAATGGTCACCCTCTTACCACTCTCCTCGGTGGCATTGACCGCCAGCCAGGCACGGGGTTCACACAGCTCCTCAAAGTACCCCTCTGTTTTGAAGACGAACACCAGCGATGCCCAGCCAAAGAGGACGCCCGCGAAGCCGAGGCATTCTAGCAGCCCGGTCAGCAACGTCGCCAGGCGCAGGCAGTGGCCCTGGCCCAGCCGGGCTGGCGGTGGGTCCCCCGGCACGCCCATGGAGTCCTCCAGGGCTGACCACCAGAGCCGTCGGCCAGTTCCTCTGGCGAGCCCCAGCCTTCAGGTGGCTGATTCTGGCCAACTCAGGCGTGGGCAAACCCCACCGTGCCCAGTCTCTGGGCCCTGTAAAATGAGGCAGTGGCGTCTTGGTCCGGAGGATTGTGGGAAAAGGGTAGTGGGACAAAGGGCTCTTTGTGGGCCCAGAGAGAGGCCC